>NW_026468356.1:0-12107 GCF_026875155.1 Cherax quadricarinatus | reverse complement strand
AGCACGCTTTTTTGGGGGCGTTTTAGGCCATTCCCCCCAAAATTTAAAATTTAAGAATGCACTGAATCTGTACTAGAGGATCGGAATGGGATCAGGCAACCCCCAGTGCGAATGGGAGGTAAAGGGGTGCGCAAAGCAACGCAGGTGCTTTATCTGCATTTCTGTTTCGTTTTTTGGCTTCCAGTGAATTAGTAAAGGAGATTATCCCCGAACGCTGGAGAGGCGCGGTACGAGCTCAGACCCCAGATTCTTTGAAGCAGCCGTGGTGGGACACCCTTGCCTACTCCTCGAGTAACCAGCTCCTCCCAAAGAGCAAAAAACATTCCCACTGGGACAATCCGATCATGGAAAAATCGCCAACACAATGCTCAATAACGCTTCAGGAGAGGACAAAGCTCGTCTCCTTGAGGTGAACACCCCACAGTCAGAAGATTTCCTTCAAGCTGTTCCCAATTCCTCCCGGGCCCCCGACTCGACCCACGGGCCCATTCGGAATTGTTTGCTCTTCACTTAGCCGCCCCCATACTCACTGAACACAGGTGTATTTGTGGCAGGGCGACGGTTGATCAGTTCGGACTTCATGGTCTCGTGTGTCACAAAATCAGAAGAAAAAAATTACTGACATGAGGAGGTCAACGACATCATAAAGAGAAGCCTCGCCACAGCCCTTTGGGCCCAGCTCAACGGGAACCCAAGTACAGAGGTCTGACGGAGGTCAAAATCGTCCTCATGGAGGCACTTGCTACCCGGGAAAGGATGGTAAGCAGATTGTCTGGGACTACGCCTGTGCCGCCACATTGGCGGGACACCTACTTACCATACTCCGTAGCTGAAGTGGGCGGAGCTCCCAGCCACAGGAGGAGACCAGAGATCCACAGGTATGAAGGTCTTCCCCCTTATTATAACTTCATCTAAATTTAGGGTCGGGAGACCCTTGGAGCATTGGGCAAGTGGGTTTCAAAGTTCCTCAAAGAACTGGGTGAAAATGTCATCATAGAAACCAAAGATCACAGAGCGGCCAGCTTCCTCTTGCAGAGATCAATGTTGCAATCCCAGAGGGAAAATGCCTGCAGCATTCTGGGCAAGCGGCCCACCGCCGAGGAGCTGGACGAAGTATTCAAGATGTAGCTCTGAGATTTTTATCAATGTTGTTCTACCCCCTATTGTATTTATGTCAATGTATTCTGTCTTTTCATAAAATCACATAGAATATAGAATTTATTGGGTGGTAGGAGAAAACAATATTCAAACAGCTTCAGGGAGAACCCTTGAGATTTCCCTGAAGCAAGTTTATTCTTTTCCTGAGGATGACGGTCCCAAGCACAGTTTTCCCGAGGTGGTACCTCCCCATATATGTATATATATATTATATAATATATATATAATATATATATTTAAAATATATATATATATATATATATATATATATATATGTGGGAAGTGGAGCAGAATTCTTCCTCCGTAAGCCATGCATGTTGTAAGAGGCGACTAAATGCCGGGAGCAAGGGGCTAGTAACCCCTTCTCCTGTATAAATTACTAAAATTTTAAAAGGGAAACTTTCGTTTTTCTTATGGGCCACCATGCCTCGGTGGGATACGGCCGGGTTTTTTGAAAGAAGAAAGAATATATATAAATATATAATTCTCTTGCAATATTTCATTTTATTTCGTGAATACATGCTTTTTTTATGAATACATAAACGCAATTTCCCTTTCGTGCCTGGCAGTCTCTCTTGATTATACATCTCTCTTTCCTCTACAAATCATCCATCGTGATATTTTTTCCTTTAAATCAAGAAATTTATATTATGAAACTGTTCTTTGTCAGAAAACATGAAATCTGTAACAGATGATGCAGAGAATACTCTTTCACAATTTTGATAAAATTAGAAATTCGAAAAAGTGCAAAACCCAAGTGGCTGCTTCAACACCACATTGCCAGATTTTCTTTGGGGCTGGGTTACAATACCAACATCTTAGATATCCACATTATGTCTTTAAAATAATCATCTCATGCTATAAAATATCATTCCCCCAGTGGTTCAGCGAGACTCTGAACATTTCGGACTTTTCAGGCCCAGTAACCATACAAAAATGAAAACATGTAAACAAATACCGTACCAATAAAAGGCGAGACAATGTAAATATTTTATTAAATTTTTAATTTTTTTCTCGTGCCAGTGTCACGTTTGTTGTTATGCATGTTGAACACTTGCAAAAAATTTCTGTCTCAAAAGTTGGCCGGTGGTGACGGTTCACCTACAGTCACACACGTTGGTAAACTGATAAAAATGACAATAGCAATATGATATTAGGAAGAATAACAGAGTTGATGTCAAGTAATTTTTATGTGCTTATCTTGGTTTGTTTTTGGGTTTAAAGTTCCTCGACAAAAATCGCTTCACAAAGGGACATCTTTGCTGACATCATTTAATATTGCATTGCTGTACTGTCATTGGAATTGTTCGATTGCTGAAAATAAATTTCATTAATTACACTGTTGTACCGCAAAAAAAAAATAAAATAAAAAAATAAAAATACTTTCATATTTCTTGCTGTGGCTCAAATAAGAAGGCGTCTCTGTTACGCGCTCAGAAGAGGGAGGATCAAGCCTTCACCACGGTGTCTGACGCTGAATTACCCACGTGGGTTTAGCGCTTAACAAGATTATGTAAATTTTTTTTATTGAAACTTGTGTGAATGTTAGGAAATATTTAAATCAGTGATTAGTTTGGTCTGTATAGCTGCTCATTATCAGATTCATTTTGGCAAGCTGAGATTTGTTGAAAACTCAAAATAACATTTTAATATTCTGTGGCACAAATTTACCCTCGGTCACGGACTGCATCCCGGTGCACATGAATCTGTTACACATAAAATGCACTGAAATTCTCACACGAATTTCTGAATAACAATTTCTGTTCGAGAATAATAGTAAAAGTAAGCAATTGATGCTTATGTAAAAACCTCACTAGAGTCCAGTGTTTTACCAACTGTTGGAATACTATCAGTCCGCACGGGACTGCGGCCCAAGCTGTTGCTTCAGAGTTTCGGGAATGCGGCTAACAAGACTGTAATAAATTAAAACAGATCTGAAAAAAAAAGACATAATATGAGGCTTCCTGTGATTTTGGGGGTCTGGGACAGATGGACCACATGACCTTTTATAAAAAACTCTGTCTCTAATTATATTTACCATTCCCTACTGCATCGACCGTTATTATAATTATCGCATTTGCTATAAATATTTTTGGTTTCTCGACATCAATTTACTTAATGAAATCTTCAGTTTGTTTTATTTATCCTATGTTAGTTTATGAAGGAAATTAACTATTCCATGTTACTGGTTACACACAAACACACACACACGGAGCCAGGAGCTATGACTCGACTCCTACAACCACATATTTCATAAATGATTACGGACAAGCACACACACACACACACACTCACACACACACACACAACACACCACACACACACACACACACACACACACACACACACACACACACACAACACACACACACACACACACCACACACACATACACACACACACAGGAGAAAAACAGTAGTCAAGAATCAGGTAATTTAAGATAAGGGAAAGAATGAGGGGAGCTCACAAAGGGAAAGGCCAGGAAAGTAGTGAAAACTCTGCGAGCGATTTAGGAACGCATTCACAGTGGAAACAGAGAGGGTTCCAGCAAACCGAGGAGGAGGTGAAGACACTGCTGGGTGAACTAGATACCTCGAAGGAGGTGGGGCCCAGATAACATCTCTCTGTTGGTCCTGAGAGAGGGAGCTGATACACTGTGTGAGCCACTAACAGCAATCTTCAATAATCTTGGAAAAAAGAGAAACTGCCGGAGGTGTGGGAGAAAGCAAATGTAGTCCCGATTTTTGAAAAAGGGACAGACAAGCTGCACTAAATTATAGACCATTGTCGCTGACATGTATTGTGTGTAAATTTATGGAAAAAATTATCAGGAAAAGAGTAGGGGAGTACCTAGAAAGGGAATAACAAACACATGACAACCAATAAGCTTCGGGAAAATGTAAATCCAGCACCACAAAACCTTTTGGGAGTTCAGGCAAGGTAACAGAAGTAAATAGGAGAGAGAGGGATGGGTAAACCGCATCTTCTTGGACTGTGAAAAGGGTTTTCGAAAAACAGTACCACACAAGAGATTTTTGATAACTGAGGAGCAGGCAAGAATAGGAGGGAAAACACTGCAATGGATGGGGGAAAAACCGACAGGAAGGAAACAACGTTGTCGGTTCCAGACGAGGTGCAGAGTGGGGCATGTATCGAGGGGGGTTTCCACAAGGGGTTTATCCTGGGTCCATGCTCTTTTTTTTATTATGTGAATGACAGAGGGAAGGGACATAGCAGAAGTATCCCTTTTTGTAGACAATGTAATTTTAATGAAGAGAATAAAAGCGGAAGAGGTCAGGTAGCCTAAAGGGGGATGGGGGACGGGCTGAAAAAACCGGGTCCAACAAAAAATCTTGGGGGTTAACCCCAGCAAGTACAACTTATGAAGTTTGGGGGAAAGACAAGGAGACAGAAGAGGGAGTACACCTAAGAGGCCAGAAGCGCAAAACCATAAAGGGAAAAAAATCTTGGGTGGCCTATACCGGCACATCCCTGACGCGCACATACATGTGCAGCATACTGGCGCCTAAAAAATCTGAAAATAGCTTTTCGAGATCAAGTAAGGGAGTCATTCACGACCTTACACCATATTGGAGTATGAAGCCCCGGAGGAACCCACCCGGTCATAACGCAAAAATTAGAGAAAGTGAAAAGGGTTTTTGTAACAAGAAAGTCTCGGAGCTAAAGGGGTTTTGTCTTACAAGGAGAATTTAAAGGGAAAATCACCTGACGACACTGGAGGTCGGGGGGAAGGGACGACATCATAAAAATATATAAAATACTGAGGGAATCGACAAGGTATCGGAAAGGACAGAATGTTCAGAATGTGACACAGCAATAAGGGGGCTCAGCTGGAAGTTGAAAACTTTGATGAGGTTAAGGGGTCAGCATACTTCTTCAGTCACAGAGTTTAAAAATGGGAATCTGGGGAGGATATAGTGGGGGAGGGGTTTATACATAGCTTTAAAAAAGGTATGATGAAGCCATGGAGAGGTTGAGATGGAACTTTTAGCGACCAGTGCAGAGGGGGCAGGGGCTATGAAGAGGAAAAAAAAAGGGAGACAAAGGTGGAAAAAAAAAAAAAAAAAAAAAAAAAAAAAAAAAAAAAAAAAAAAACCCCCCCCCCCCCCCCCCACCCATAATTTGGTTTTAAAAGGTAGACACCCCAAACCAACCACAAAAAAAAAAAACCAATAAAACGGGAACCCCTTTTTCCCTGCTAAACCCGACTTCAAGAAATTTGTTAGAGACTAAATTTATTCTCCGTTTTTGGGAAAAAAGCCTTTTGGGCATCGTAGATCTAGAGCCTACTGGAGAGAGTTCGGGAATCAACGCACCGGGGCCCATGTCCAGACTAGGGCCCCTAATGGTCAGGACTGATAAACCAGGTTGTTTTGGACCCCACGCAATCCAAAGTACGAACCCCAGCCAGGCTGATTTGGTTTTTGGCTTTAGTTATCTTTTCCCGTTCCCCTTGAAGGCTTGTCTCACAGTAACCTTGTTTCTCATAGAGGGGATGTTCCACCGTCTACCGGGGTTATTTTGTTTTTAAATGGGGAGTGATTTCTGTGTGCAGATTTGGGCCCCAGCCCCCTCAAGGGTTTTTCCCCAGGTTTAAATTTTTTAATGAAAACCGGCTCGCCTGCGCCCCAAAGGGAATTTCAGGAAAAAGTGGCTTCAAACTTGGGTCGGGTAATTGAGCTTAATTTGCTGAAATTTTACGTGCAAGTGAAATTATTTAAAAATGTTTATTATGAAACCCCATACCCACCTGTGGGCGGTAGTAAAAAGATTAAAGGGGTTTAAAAATTTTGGTCCGGGACTGGACTAAAAATTTTTTGGAAGCGGGAGCAATTTAAAACAGAGGTAATAAACTCAAAATTTAAAAAAGGTAATGAACTCACAATTTACAAAGGAAAATGAACTCACAATTTACAAAGGAAATTTGAACTCCGGGTTTAAGTTGGTCACAATCATGACATTTAAAAAGGGTTTATTTACAGATTACAGAGGTACGAAAAATGGGTCCAGGGACGGGGCCCCCCAAATTTTTGGATAGCTAAAACTAGGTACAAAGGAAATAAAGTCACAAGTTAAAAGGGTTTCATGAATTCTGAAAGAAGGGTTTTCTTAGTTTATATTTTGGGGCAAAATTAAATGAAAAAATTTATAGAGAAATTTGAGCAATTCAACACTTCCACACCCGGTCACAATTGTAAATGAGTTTTTGGTGCAAATATTTGATTTTTTGAGTAACACACAACCCCCACACACACACACAAAAAACACACAACACAACACAACACCCCCCAAAAAACCACACCCCACAACACACTCCAACACCACACACACACACACAAAATTTTAGTTTAATATCTTTATGAAACCCCAAAAAAAACCCATCCTGTGGGCGGTAGTCAAAAGTTTAAAACAAAGGTACATAATGGGTCCAGTGAATGGACCCCAAATTTTATGTTTGCTGAACAGTTAAAAAGGGTAATGAACCCAGGTAGATCTGGTCACTAATCTGGCAAGTTCAAAAGGTAATGAATCAGCTTCACTCCTATAATTTTTTACAGTCATGAACAAACTACAAATAAGGGAACCCCCTGAAAAGGGGGTCCACACCGGTCACAATTGAAATGATTTTAATTAAAATTTATTAAGTGGATCATAAAACCCAAACCACAAAAGGCGCGCGCGAAAATTACACAAACGAGGGCGCACGCACGGACATGTGCACAACGAGCTTTAAAAATTATATGCATACACCCCAATTTTTAAAGGGAAAAAAAGTAGGGGAAAGCTAAAAATCATAATATTTCAAAGCGCAAAACCGCTGGGGGTTTGGGCCGCTGTTGCCCTTTGGCAGGGGTAGGCCTGATAAAAGTGACGTCACGACAAGTTTTGTGCCTTTTTTTAAAACATATGAAGTAAAGGGGTATTTTAATGGAAGTGTAAACTCCCCATCAGTGAAAAAGGGGAAGTGAGGAAGCGGAATATATGGTTTAATCATCACGGGTAAAGGGATCCCCCAAAAATGGGGTTTTAAAGGGCACTACGACTACTCATCCAGCTGGAAAACTGTCAACCGCGTTTATTCCCCTAGTTGTGGTTTGCATGTTGACGGCCCGGCTGGCCTTGTATACTGTTTGTACTGGCACTCACTCGAAAAGCTTTTTCCCAGAATTAGAATAAAAATAGCAAGACATAGAGAATTATGTTGAGGTGTGAAAGGTAGGTGGGACAAGTTTTTTAAGGGCAAAATGGTAAGACGGTGCTGGGGGGTCCCAGGAGGGTTTAGTAGGTCACAAGAAGTTGGGGCCCAGTCTTAACCCCGCAAAGACTCTCAACACACCCCCCCCCCCCCCCCCCACCAACACTCCACACCCACACGCACACACGCACAAGGCATGTTCTCCCGGTAGTTATTAGCAGTAAAATACTTAGGAAGCTGGGAATCCTCTCTCAATGTGACAAGGAAAATGATAAAAACCCAGCAAAAATTTAACACGTAATCCAAAAAGGGAAAATAAGGGAGAGTAGAAATTGGGAAAGATAAATGAAAAATTTGTGCTACCGACGGACCCTTAAACCCCCCCCCCTAACCCCCCCCTCCCCACACCAACCCAAACCCACGGGGTAGACCTCCCCAACACAACATAAAACCCCTAACACAACACAAAAAAAAATACACAATACAAAACACAAAAACCAACAACACATACAATACACATAACACACAACAACGAAACCCACAAAACCCCCAAACACAACACACAAAATTACACAACACTTCCCCAACACACACATAACACCCCCCACACCACACACAACACCCACCAACACACACCAAAACCACCAAAACACACCACCCTCGCCATTGACACCTTGCCTTAGCCACCTACCCCCCCCCCAAACCCCCAAAACCCTCCCAAACCGTCAAAACCCCGAACAACCCCCTCCCCCCAAAAACCCATCCTCCCCCCCCCCCAAAACCACCCACCCCCTTCCCCCCCAAACCATTAACCCCCCCCCCCAAACTCTAACCCCCTCCCCAATATTTGCCCCTCCAATAACCACCCTCCCCCCCCCCCACAACCACCCACCCTTCAAACCCGTCTATTCCCCCCCCAAACAGGAGAGGACAAGGGCCCCAAGGACGAATCTGAGAGGGAGGAATGGGGATAGAGCTAAAAAAAAGGAAAAAGGGGGGGGAAGGGAAAAATGGGGGGGGGGGGGGGGGGGGGGAATAAAAAATGGGGAAAGGCCAAAAAGGGCCAAGGGGGAAAAAAAAGGGAAGGGAGAATTAAGAAGGGGGGAGGCTGAGACATCAAAACGACAGGAAAGTATTACAAAAAGTAGCTCGCATGCTACATCGAACCAGACAACCCCAGGTTCCCCCGAAGGAAGCATTTTTCTTGCTCTTCCCCAGGGGGCCCCGGGACACCTGGAAAAAAAAGGGGGGAACATTTAAAAACCTTCAGGACCTTCCATCCCTTTTCCGGGCTTCCCAAACTCCTCGGGAAGGGAAAGGAAACACTCCAGGGGAAAAGGAACTAAAACCATCAGAGGATGCAATGGGGTCACAGTGGGAGGGGAAAAGGGGAGAGACCCGTGTTTGTCTTTGGGGCTAGACAAGCTAAAGGGGGAAAAAATTAGAGAAAAAAAGAGGAGGAAAAAAAGCGATTGAAGAAATCATAAAGGTGATGGGCGGGGGGCATGCCCAGGTGGAAAATTTTTGGAGAATTGGGGGGTTCACAAAAAAAAAAATCGGCCTCTCAAAGTAATTTTCAAGGCAGAACAACCAAACCCTGTCTGAGGAGAAAGAAAAGGTGAGAGGCAAGCAGGAGTTCCGGAGTGTGACCCCGACGAGACAGAACACAGGCGAAAGGAAACAATGAAAGAGAGAGTTCAAAAGAAAGGAGAAATGGGAGGAATGAAAAAGGGGAGCAGAAAAACCCAGGATCAAATGGAAAAGGACAAGCGCACCCCCGAAACCTGCAGAAGGCTCCGCCCGACACCCCCAAGGCAACTGAACATTCCAAACCAACCCCACACCCCATCCCCCTTTTTTCCCCCCCCCGACCACAGTTAAGTATTGAACAGAAGTTGAAGGTTTGGTACCAAGCAGATGGATTAAGTAAACATGGGAATGGGAAGAAAGAATCAATGAGGAAGTCCCCGACTCATAGCGTTACAGAAAAAAAATCAGGAGACAAAAACAGATGCAATCTTCCCAAAGGTACCAGATCATAGGAAAGATAGAAGGGGGAGGGGGGGGGGGGGGTTGCTTGTTAAAAAAAAAAAGAGGGAAATTCGAGGGAAAAAGGAAGGATGTGAGACAGGAGAAAGGACTACATAGCAGGAAACTTCAGTTGGGGAAAAAAAGGGTCATTTAGGATGTATAATCCAACAGAACTGCAGGAGGCCAAGAGGGAATAAAAGAGAGCAACAGGCAATGGTGGACACACTTGCTGAGGTGGGAAGAAGAGCTCACTCCAGCAGAGAAAGTTGCTGGTTATGGGGGATTTTAACCACAGGGAGATTGATGGGAAAACCTGGAGCCACATGGGGGTCCCGAAACTGGAAGCCGGAGGGTTTGGGCGTGGTGTGGAAAACCCCATGCACCAACATGTTTAGGACACACCCCGTGAGAGGGGAGGATGAAACCGCAAGATTGGACCCCTTTTGTTCACCCGGCAGCTCAGACATTGAGTATCAAACATGAGAGTCCCCCGGAGCTGCGACCAGTGGTTTTTGTGCTTTAATAATAGTAGAGGCAAAGGGGGGGAATAAAGGAGTAGAATGGGGAAAAACTGATATAAAAGGGGGCTCATAGGGTTAAGAAATTTATGCGGGAGGTCCCGTGGGCAGAGAACTGGCAGGAAGCCAGTAAATGAAAAAGAGGAATATGTAGCAACAAAATGCAAGGAGGGGGGGGGAGTGGAAAGGTTTATTCCCAAGGGCAAAAAGTAACAAAAGGGGAAAACCAAACAAGCCCCTGGTTTACCCCGGTGTAAGGAGGCAAAAAAAAAAAATGCATAGAGAATGGGAAAAAAAACAGAAGGGAGAGAAAAACCGAAAATAGGGGATCATCGCGGCCAGGAATGAGTCCCAGGTAAGGGGGAGGCCCAGCGACATATAAAATGACAAAACATCGGAATCAAGACTGACCCCAAATGTTGTATAGCCCCAAACAGGGGAAGAAACAGTCAAAAACCAGGTGATCAGATTAAGGGAAAAGGTGGGGAAATCACAAGAAAAGAAGGAGGTATGTGAGGAGCGAACGGAGTTTTTTGGAAGTTTTTTTCAGTAGAAAGGAAGGGGTGTGGGAAGAAAACAGAAGGGAAAACAAAGGGAAATCCAACAAATGTTGGTGAATACGAACAACTGAGGGGGAGGTGAAAAAGTCTTAATGACCTTTACACCCCAAAGGCGATGGGACGGGCAACATTCCCATGGGTCCCTTTGAGAAGGAGCGAGATGCTGTGTGTGCCTCTAACCCAACTTCAACAAAATCCCCTTTAAACGGGCAATTCCCGAGAAATGGAAGACAGTAATGTAGTCCCCCTTTTAAGAAAGGAAACAAAACGAGGCAAAAACAACCTGTGCTCTACATGTATTGTGTCAAAGTCTGGAGAAGATTATCAGGAGGGAGTGGTCGAACACCCGGAAAGGAACAAGATTAAAATGAAAACCGAGGGGGTTTATGGAAGGCAAATCTTGATCCAAAACTCCCGGGGTTTTATGACAAGGTAACGAAGTAAACACGAGAGAGAGGGTTGGTAGATTGCGTTTTCCAGATAGGAAGGCTTTGCACATTCCCCCCAAAAAGGATTAGTGCAGAAACTGGAGGATAGGCCCCTAAAAGGAAAGGGCACTGCAATGGTAAGGGAAAACCTGACGGGGGGGCGCAACGATCATGGTCGTGAAGAGGTATCACGTGGGCGCCTTTACGGCGGGGGCCCCCAGGGTCTTCTAGGACCAGTGTATTTTTTTATATGTGAACGAAAGATGGAAGAATAGACTCTGAAGTGTCCCCCTTTTGCAGTGACGTGAATTGATGAGAAGAATTAAATCAGAGAGGGTGAGGAGGACGCAAAAAGACCTGGGGAGGTGGACATGTGGTCCGTTAAATGGTCCCCGAAATTTAATCCCGCCAAAGCAAAGTCATGAAGATTGGGGGGGGGCAAAGAAGACCGCAGACAAATAAGTAGGTGGCAAAGACACAGACCTCACTCAGGGAGAAGACCCTTTGGGGTGCCATAAAAACCCAGTACATACCGGAGGCAACCCCTCAAACCAAATAACCGCTGCACATAGGGCGCCCGGCAAACCCGAGAATAGCGTTCTGATACCTCAAAAAAGGAATCGTTCAAGAACTGTAACTGGTATGTTAGGCCCCAAATGGGAGTTGGCCCCCTTCTGGAACCCCCACCCGGCAAACACGTCAAGAGTTAAGAAATACAAAGGTTTGAAAAAAGGCTGTCCCAGAGCTCAAGGGAAGTCGTACGAGGGGAAAAGGGTTTAAAGGGAAAAACGGACTGACGACCTGGAGGACAAAGGTCAGGGGAGACATATAACGAAAAATCAAGATACGGGGGAATAACAAGGTGGACAGAGAAGGTGTTCCAGAGAGGGGGACACAGGGAAAGGGGTCCCAAAAATGGAAGCGAAGGGTCAGAGATCCAGGGGCGTTAGGAAATATTTCTTCAGCATGGTTGTCGCAAGTGGGAAAAGCCTAGAAGTGAAGTATGGAGGGAGGAACCATACATGTTTTAAGAAGAGGTATGACAAAGCTTTAGGAAGAAGGGAGAGGATCCAGAGCGATCAGTGAAGAGGCGGGGCCCGGGTGAGTTCGCCCCCTGCAACCCCAATTAGGTGAGAATTTGGTGAGCACACACACACACACAACACACACACACAACACACACACACACACACAC
>NW_026468355.1:0-13251 GCF_026875155.1 Cherax quadricarinatus | reverse complement strand
TAAAATTTAGCTATATATATATATATATATATATATATTTTATATATATATTTTATTAATATATATGTCGTGCCGAATAGGCATGAAACTTGCGATCTTGGCTTAAATAGCAACGCTCATCTTGCCATATAGGGCAAGTGAAAATTTGTGTATGCGATAATTTCGCCAAAATCATTCTGAACCTAACGAAAAATATATATAGTTGGGTTAGGCTAAAATAAATTGTTCTTGTTATAATAAGGTTAGGTAAGTTTTCTAAGTTCCTCTTGGTGCAAAATTATAAATTTTTACATCAACATTAATGAAAAAAATATATCTTTAAACGTATAAGAGAAAATTTTAGAAAGGACTTAATTTTAAATAAGTTCTTGCTAATTGACCAGTTTTACATATTCGGCACGACATATATATATATATATATATATATATATAATATTATTATATATATATATATATATATATATATATATATATATATATATATGTGTGTGTGTGTGTACTCACCTAATTCTCACCTAATTGTGGTTGCAGGGGTCGAGACTCAGCTCCTGGCCCCGCCTCTTCACTGATCGCTACTGGATCCTCTCTCTCTCTGCTTCCTGAGCTTTGTCATACCTCTTCTTAAAACTATGTATGGTTCCTGCCTCCACTACTCACTTGCTAGGCTATTCCACTTGCTGACAACTCTATGACTGAAGAAATACTTCCTAACGTCCCTGTGACTCGTCTGAGTCTTCAGCTTCCAGTTGTGACCCCTTGTCCCTGTGTCCCCTCTCTGGAACATCCTATCTCTGTCCACCTTGTCTATTCCCCGCAGTATCTTGTATGTCGTTATCATGTCTCCCCTGACCCTTCTGTCCTCCAGTGTCGTCAGTGTGTATGTGTGTGTACTCACCTAGTTGTACTCACCTAGTTGAGGTTGCGGGGGTCGAGTCCGAGCTCCTGGCCCCGCCTCTTCACTGATCGCTACTAGGTCACTCTCCCTGAGCCGTGAGCTTTATCGTACCTCTGCTTAAAGCTATGTATGGATCCTGCCTCCACTACATCGCTTCCCAAACTATTCCACTTACTGACTACTCTGTGGCTGAAGAAATACTTCCTAACATCCCTGTGATTCATCTGTGTCTTTAGCTTCCAACTGTGTCCCCTTGTTACTGTGTCCAATCTCTGGAACATCCTGTTTTTGTCCACCTTGTCAATTCCTCTCAGTATTTTGTATGTCGTTATCATGTCCCCCTATCTCTCCTGTCCTCCAGTGTCGTCAGGTTGATTTCCCTTAACCTCTCCTCGTAGGACATACCTCTTAGCTCTGGGACTAGTCTTGTTGCAAACCTTTGCACTTTCTCTAGTTTCTTTACGTGCTTGGCTAGGTGTGGGTTCCAAACTGGTGCCGCATACTCCAATATGGGCCTAACGTATACGGTGTACAGGGTCCTGAACGATTCTTTATTAAGATGTCGGAATGCTGTTCTGAGGTTTGCTAGGCGCCCATATGCTGCAGCAGTTATTTGGTTGATGTGCGCTTCAGGAGATGTGCCTGGTGTTATACTCACCCAAGATCTTTTTCCTTGAGTGAGGTTTGTAGTCTCTGACCCCCTAGACTGTACTCCGTTTGCGGCCTTCTTTGCCCTTCCCCAATCTTCATGACTTTGCACTTGGTGGGATTGAACTCCAGGAGCCAATTGCTGGACCAGTTCTGCAGCCTGTCCAGATCCCTTTGTAGTTCTGCCTGGTCTTCGATCGAGTGTATTCTTCTCATCAACTTCACGTCATCTGCAAACAGGGACACCTCAGAGTCTATTCCTTCCGTCATGTCGTTCACAAATACCAGAAACAGCACTGGTCCTAGGACTGACCCTGCGGGACCCGCTGGTCACAGGTGCCCACTCTGACACCTCGCCACGTACCATGACTCGCTGCTGTCTTCCTGACAAGTATTCCCTGATCCATTGTAGTGCCTTCCCTGTTATCCCTGCTTGGTCCTCCAGTTTTTGCACCAATCTCTTGTGTGGAACTGTGTCAAACGCCTTCTTGCAGTCCAAGAAAATGCAATCCACCCACCCCTCTCTCTCTTGTCTTACTGCTGTCACCATGTCATAGAAACTCCAGTAGGTTTGTGACACAGGATTTCCCGTCCCTGAAACCATGCTGGCTGCTGTTGATGAGATCATTCCTTTCTAGGTGTTCCACACTCTTCTCCTGATAATCTTCTCCATGATTTTGCATACTATACATGTCAGTGACACTGGTCTGTAGTTTAATGCTTCATGTCTGTCTCCTTTTTTAAAGATTGGGACTACTTTTTGCTGTCTTCCATGCCTCAGGCAATCTCCCTGTTTCGATAGATGTATTGAATATTGTTGTTAGGGGTACACATAGCACCTCTGCTCCCTCTCTCAATACCCATGGGGAGATGTTATCTGGCCCCATTGCCTTTGAGGTATCTAGCTCACTCAGAAGCCTCTTCACTTCTTCCTCGGTTGTGTGCACTGTGTCCAGCACTTGGTGGTGTGCCCACCTCTCCGTCTTTCTGGAGTCCCTTCTGTCTCCTCTGTGAACACTTCTTTGAATCTCTTGTTGAGTTCTTCACATACTTCCCGGTCATTTCCTGTTGTCTCTCCTCCTTCCTTCCTTAGCCTGATTACTGGTCCTTGACTGTTGTTTTCCTCCTGATGTGGCTGTACAACAGTTTCGGGTCAGATTTGGCTTTCGCTGCTATGTGTGTGTGTGTGTGTGTGTGTGTGTGTGTGTGTGTGTATCACCTAATTGTACTCACCTAATTGTGGTTGCAGGGGTCGAGACTCAGCTCCTGGCCCGCCTCTTCACTGATCGCTACTGGGTCCTCTCTCTCTCTGCTTCCTGAGCTTTGTCATACCTCTTTAAAACTATGTATGGTTCCTGCCTCCACTACTTCACTTGCTAGGCTATTCCACTTGCTGACAACTCTATGACTGAAGAAATATTCCTAAGTCCCTGTGACTCGTCTGAGTCTTCAGCTTCCAGTTGTGACCCCTTGTCCCTGTGTCCCCTCTCTGGAACATCCTACCTCTGTCCACCTTGTCTATTCCCCGCGGTATCTTGTATGTCGTTATCATGTCTCCCCTGACCCTTCTGTCCTCCAGTGTCGTCAGTCCGATTTCCCTTAACCTTTCCTCGTACGACATTCCCTTGAGCTCTGGGACTAGCCTTGTTGCAAACCTTTGTACTTTCTCTAACTTCTTGACGTGCTTGACCAGGTGTGGGTTCCAGACTGGTGCTGCATACTCCAGTATGGGCCTAACATACACAGTGTACAGTGTCTTGAACGATTCCTTATTAAGGTATCGGAACGCTATTCTCAGGTTTGCCAGGCGCCCGTATGCTGCAGCAGTTATTTGGTTGATGTGTGCCTCCGGTGATGTGCTCGGTGTTATGGTCACCCCAAGGTCTTTCTCCTAGCCTATACTCTGTCTGCGGTCTTCTTTGCCCCTCCCTAATCTTCATGACTTTGCATTTGGCTGGATTGAATTCGAGAAGCCAGTTACTGGACCACATGTCCAGCCTGTCCAGGTCTCTTTACAGTCCTGCCTCATCCTCGTCCGATTTAATTCTTCTCATCAACTTTACGTCATCTGCGAACAGGGACACTTCAGAGTCTATTCCTTCCATCATATCGTTCACATATATCAAAAATAGCACTGGTCCTAGAACTGACCCCTGTGGGACCCCGCTCGTAACAGGCGCCCACTGTGATACCTCTTCACGTACCATGACTCGTTGCTGCCTCCCTGTCAGGTATTCCCTTATCCATTGCAGTGCCCTCCCTTTTACATGCGCCTGATCCTCCAGCTTCTGCACTAATCTCTTGTGGGGAACTGTGTCAAAGGCCTTCCTGCAGTCTAGGAAAACGCAATCTACCCACCCCTCTCTCTCGTGTCTTACTTCTGTTACCTTGTCATAAAACTCCAGGTTTGTGTGTGTGTGTGTGTGTGTGTGTGTGTGTGTGTGTGTGTGTGTGTGTGTGTGTGTGTGTGTGTGTGTGTCGTGCCAAATAGGTAAAACTTGCGATTATGGCCTAAATAGCAACGCACTTCTTACCGAATACGGCAAGCGAAAATTTGCGTATGCAAATCCTACACTACTCCTACAAAAATCACTCACCCAGGAGAGCTAGGTGTATTACCGTGATCCGATGACATATGGTGGTGTGGGTGCCTCTGAGCTAACCTATACATAGCCGGAACACGAAGGTCATGAGAGCCGACAACGTAACGAAGGCAATGAGCATCACGATGATCAGCTAAGGAAGGAACATTTGCCTCAGCATAGAGGCTTTCAACAAGGGATGAACGAAAGGCGCTATTAAACGTAGACTCTAATGATGAACGGGATGTAACTTTGAAAGATTTGGTAGGAGAAGCTGCAGAATAGACTTGGCCGCCATAATACAGCTTGGACAAGATTAGAGTGGAATGCAAACGGAGGACAGTCCGGCGATCTGCTCCCCATGAACGATGCACAAGAATTTAAGGAGATTCAGCCGACCATGTCAAGCTGCCTTCAAAGAGGAAATGCGAGGTTTCCATGTCAACCGGCGATCGAAGAGAAGGCCAAGAAAACTAGACTGTATCACATTCTGGAATACGTGAGCCGTGTAAATACAATGGAATATCTGGGATAAGAGGACGTCTAGTGAAGGTAATGCAATGGGTTTTCCTACTAGAAAATTTAAATCCATGTGAAGTGGCCCAATGGGAAACTCGGTCAATCGCATCCTGAAGGGAGGCCGCTACCATGCGACAGTCAGCGCCTACGTAAGCTACAGCAAAGTCATCCACATAAAATGATGACCAAATATGCAATGGAAGAACGGAAGGTAGGTCATTTAAAGCTAAGAGAAAAAAGGTAGTGATAAGGACACAACCTTGTGGGACACCCTCGGTCTGAACAAAGTTTGAGGAAAGCGAGGCGCCAACAAGGACACGAAAATGTCTGTCAGATAAGAAAGCAGTAAGGAAATTTGGTAGATTACCGCGGAGGCCTAAGGAGTGGGCTTGGGCTAAAATGTTATTCCTCCAAGTGGTGTCATATGCCTTCTCAAAATAAAAAAAGACTACTAGGATGGAGTGTTTGTTAGCAAAGGCATTTCGCACATACGTATCCAAGTGGAGTAAAGGGTCCAAAGTAGAGCGGCCCTTGCGAAAGCCATATTGGCGAGGGGAAAGACTATTGCGAGTCTCCAAATACCATATCAGATGTCTATTCACCAATCGTTCCATCACCATGCAGACTACACTGGTCAGGGCAATGGGACGATAGTGAGAGGTATCAAGCCCCGAGGTACCTGGTTTGCGAAACGGGAGTACAATGGCAGATTTCCATTGTTGAGAGAGAACCCCTCATGTCCAAATAAGATTGATTATAAGCAAAAAGACTGCAAGGGCTGTAGAATGCATATGTTGTAGCATACTGATATGAATATCATCAGGCCCAGCTGCCGATGACTGGCAAGCGGAAAGGGTCAACTCTAACTCTGGGAGAGTGAAAGGTTCATTATATGGCTTCATTCCATTAGGGGAGAAATCCAAGGGCAATTGCTCCTTGATAGACTTCGACGAAAGAAATGAGGGACAAAGGAGAAGCCCTTTTGAGATATGGACAAGATAGTTCCCGATTTCCGTGGCAACTTCAAGAGGCTCCGCAACACAAGCACCAACACCAGCAACCCGCAAAACAGGAGCTGGGTCCGGAGTGTACTTGCCACACAACTTCCGTAGTTTCTTCCATGCCTTACACATAGGGGAAGTCGAGGTAATGGTAGACACGCAGTCTTGTCAACAAGTGCATTTAGCGTCGCGTATGGTCCGATTATATCGTTAACGCCCCCACGCAGCACGTTTCTAACGCACTGCACGGGCGCACGCAGGAGACCACCTAGGCACGCATGTTTGAGAATGCCTGCCTGAGGTTTGAGGAATAGAACGTGATGCTGCAATCAAAACTAAGGTCGAAAACTGGTGCACCAGCTCATCAATAGAGGATGAAGGAGGGTCGCCTCAAAGGCGGTAAGATGAGAGTACAAGTCCCACTTCTCTCGTCCAAATTGCCGACGGGGCCTACGAGGCGGTCGGGAATACGTAGTAGAAGTAAGACTAACAGGAAAGTGATCACTGTTGTGCAAATCCGGGAGAAAAGACCAAGCGTAATCAACTACAATTGACGAGGAGCAGATAGATCAATGCAAAAGAGAGTAAAAAAAAGTAAAGAAAAAAAAAAAAAAAAGACAGCGGAGGGACAGTCACTAGAAGGCATGAGAGGACCTCGAGCCCACGAGCAGTCCAGATGCAGCGTGGAACCCGTGCCATACCTTACCCTTCACACTAGTAAACCAGCGCTCTGGAATAGCAACCTCACATCTACCGAGCCACCTCGTTGGACAAAAGAGAGGGCGGTAGGAAACCGCCCACAAAGCATACCTTCATACCTTCTTCAGCTGCTACCTCCCAGAACTGACAGGCAGCCTCTGGAGATACACCTGTCACCTGCAGGACACCCCACCCACTTCTCGGAAATCCGGAAAGGGAGCAGGGCGCCTCCAGATAATCCAGATTCCACGGCAAACTACACCATACCTAAGGAACCTCACAGAATGGGATGAACCCCGTCATACTTCCCCCTACCTAGAAACCGTAATGCCAGAGGGGAGGACCTCAGAGGCCACAAATAGGATGGGGAAAAGGAAGGGTTGGGAGGGGGGAGTGCAGAGGAAAAAAGGGGACGATGGGATAAGGAAGGAGGGATCGGGGGGTAATTAGATTTGGTCTGAGGAAGAAGACCAAAAGGTCCAATTTCTCAGACCAATAGCCTGTTTACCGAGACAAGGAGCCTCCCTTAAAGAGGACCAAACGGGGAGCAGAATGAAGTTAGCTCTGAGGCACCCACATCACCGTATGTCCTCGAATCACGGTAAAATAGCCAGCTATGCTAGTTGTGTGATTTTTGTAGGATTTGGTGGTTAGAGCGTCATGTGATTCTCGCTCACCATGAGGCGGGCCAAAACGACATGGGTTTGAGTTCTCGGCTAGTCGCAGTGTTGTTATTGATTAAATATCACTCGTCCGTGGTTACAATAATATGTATACAGCTCGTGGATGCTAGAATTAAATTAGCTCTGAGGCACCCACACAACAGTATATAAAATATATAATATATAATCTCGAGAGAGATGGACTTCTTGGGTATACATATACCTTGCTAACTAATACACATTTCAGCGTATATACCTCTGCTATATTAACAAGTTGGCATATATCAATTTCCTACCAAAAACTTTCATAGTGGATATTAAAAATCCCGTTTTAAATATATTTACGTTAATAGTACCTTTCCTCTTGTTTGATCATATCCTCTGACATCAATTTCAGATACTGCAGCTAATGGCCTGTAAATTATGTATAAAATTACTTCGTCAATGTGTTTTCTGAGTTTCGCGAACATGAAATCAATTTTAAAATAACTTTTAAATTATTAAAATCGATTTGAAGTTTGGTTCGAAAAGCAGTTCAGCTTCATCACCATTTGTTCTCTGTGAAAGTTAACAAAGCTGGATCATTTGCTTGATGGTTCTTATTTTCTGTGTTCGACTATGAAAATATATTTAATTAATCACAATTTTTCCTCGAAAACTGAGGTCATAATTTATTATGACAAGTGGTATTTCACAGACAAATTTAATAGTAAAACTAAAAACTATTTGGCAGTTTTAATTTATTATGACAAGTGGTACGCAGTTTATTTTAACATTTTTATTATGCACTCTATACCCAGTATGTGGGTGGCAGTCAAAAGATTACAGAGGTACATACTGGGTCCAGGGAGTGAGCCCCAAAATTTTGGTAGCTGAACAAGTTACAGTGGTAATGAACTATTTACATGTTTATATCTGGTTACAATCGTAATGAATTATTTATGCAAACATGAATTAGGTCATACACACACACACACACACACACACACACACACACACACACACACACACAAAGTGGTACTGCTTTATTTACAGTAAGCAAATACGGGTATTTTTCCAGAATGGTTTGTAATATACCATTGTGGATAAAATACTTTGACATTTCTTGAACATTTCCTGAACGAATTCTTTGAATTCGTTAAATTTATTGCATTCCCGTACATAATGACGCAAGGTGAGACAATTGTCCGTCAGGCAAAGTTTATATTTCCTTTGCTCTACATTTGTTGGAGGCGATTTAACTTCCCGAAGATACTTGTATCCCAACCTGAGGATTCTTCAGTAATAATGATTTTTGATCTCGTATTATTACCTATATGTATCCTCTGTGTCCTTATATTGTTTGTAACAACTTTACGAAGTTCTGGAAAGCGAAACGTTGCTACAATAAAATGTCACGTCTTTATTATGCACCCGATACCCACACTGTGGGCGGTAGACAAACGAGTACAGAGGTACATAATGGGTCCAGGGACTGAGCCGCAATGTTTTGATAGCTGAACAAGTTACAGTGGTAATGAGCTATTTACATGTTTATATTTGGTCACAATGTGACCTAATTAATGTTTGCATAAAAAAGTGATATACAGTACCTAAAGGCTGAGGAAACACTAATGTGCGACGCCATATCATCCTCATTTGAAGACGTTTGGCCAACCAGTGGTTTCTTCAATTCAACACAAAGCTGATAAGCGAACACAGTAGAAGATGAGGTAATCAGTCCCTCAGCCTAAAAGCCGGTGTGCAGCGAAGGAAGAAGATGGACCTGTATGACATTAATGTAATGATATTTATATATCCTTTTTGTACTCATATTTGTTTGACACAGCACCACCATGGAATTCGGGTAGAGAGGACATCTATAACCCATCTGTCAACGTCTGGTCCATTTCTTGGACATGACTTAGTTATACAAGTGTCTCTCCTCGTCCACCTGTGATAATGACTTCAACTATTACTCCTTATCTGACTTCGTAGTATATACGAGTCTATCTTCCTGCTTATGCTTCAGATTCATCAAGATTAATATAATGAACAAGGCATCATGGCTTAAGTGACTGAATACCTCCATCTTCCACTGTCTTCTGTGTATAGTTCTCCAAGACTGAGAGATTGATTATATCATCTTCAACTGTCCTCGAATATTATCGCTGTATTGAACTGAACAAGCAACTGATTGTTGAAACTTCTTAAGATAAATATGCGCGTAGGTGTTGCTCACGTGGCTGATTCCTCGAGTACTGTATTGTAAATTGAATGTAAGCTGTGAGGGGGAGAAAGGAGGGATGAGTTGACGCTGGTGAAGGATTCTCCATCCAAGCAATTGGAGGTACTATCCCTTCCCTTCGATTGAACCCTATTACCTCTCCTTCCCCAGGTATGGTATAATCCTTGTTGGCTAAACTCGTCCTATTTATTTAATAATAATAATAATAATAATAATAATAATAATAATAATAATAATAATAATAATAATAATAATAATAATTGCCCCTAACGCCTCAATGTTATCTTCATAAAGTTGTACTGTTAGCAAAGAGAATCCAACTCTCTTCATTTTTAAAAAACATTTTTAATCCTTCTTAAATGATATTTTCGCTCCTTCCTCTTCACCTGCTGTTGTATTATCGCACCCCTCGCCCCCTTTAAATGCCTCTTCCTGGTGTCTCCCCTCCCTTCTCTACCACCTTCACCTTTCATATTCACCTTTATCACTTCTCTAGTATCTCCCTTCCCTTCCTTCTCCACTTACACCACCTCTCTTTCATCCCTCTCTTACCCTTATGCACCACACTCGCCCCACTTCCATCCCCCCCCCTCCTTCCTTCCACATCCACCTTCCCTTCCCCTCCCTCACACAACACTCGGAAAGTGTGGGCAGTTAGCTTCCCCATCTTCCATCCCCCTTCCATCCCATCTACACTTTTCCTCCACCCCTACTTTCTCCCTCGCCCCCACACAATGCTCCAACGTCTGCTTCCTCTCGGCTTCCCACTCCATCAAGAAGCCTTCTTAACTCGTGCCTTTTATCCCTTTATCATTTTTTCTCTCTCTCTCTTCTCACAGACTCCAAAATCTTTCCTAAAAATATCTGCTTGAGGATGCAAATGCTACCGAGGCCGACCTTTGCTACCTGGCTGGACGCCTCTCTCCTGCTCCTTCAGAAATTCGAATGGTCCTTCGGAGGTACCTGAGTTCTCTCACCCCTGGTCATCCGCTCCTTCGGGAGACAGAGACTACACACGTAGTTTAGATGGGATAGATGAGTAGCAAATAACTTTTGCTCTATGGAGAGGTACCTGTTTTAGAGAACTGTACTACTGTACCTCGAAAGATCCTTGATTTCATTACAGACAATTATATGTGAACAGATGATGTAGTGATTTATATATATATATATATATATATATATTATATATATATATATATATATATATATATATATATATATATATATATATATATATTATATATACACACACGTCAGTACATGGAAGAGACTGCTGACAGGATACTTCAGGACGCTTTACGTTGAAAACTCTCTTGTTTCTCACTTCTTCTGTCTCACAGCGCTGAGAAAGAATACAGAATGGAGTAGCATTATCTTATATTATAAAACATCCACATTAAAAAAACGCGTTAGAGGAGGAATGTTTAACATAATTTTACTGCTATTTCCCTCACCTATAACTCTTTTACAACCAATAAATATTTTTGCTACCATCTATAACTGTTTCTGGTACCTCTACGACCCCCTAAAACTTTTATAACTAAACACTATACTACTGTTTACTATTATGTGTAGCACCTTCGACCATTGCTACTGTCATCAGTAATTATTTATTGCTATTATTTCTGCACTTTGTTTCAAAATTCAGGTTTATTCAGTATTCTTTATTTATGGACACACAAAACACTTGATTCTAGACACTCACAACACTTGATTCTAGACACTCACAACGCTTGATTCTAGACACTCACAACGCTTGATTCTAGACACTCACAACACTTGATTCTAGACACTCACAACACTTGATTCTAGACACTCACAACGCTTGATTCTAGACACTCACAACACTTGATTCTAGACACTCACAACGCTTGATTCTAGACACTCACAACGCTTGATTCTAGACACTCACAAACACTTGATTCTAGACACTCACAACGCTTGATTCTAGACACTCACAACACTTGATTCTAGACACTCACAACACTTGATTCTAGACACTCACAACGCTTGATTCTAGACACAACGCTTGATTCTAGACACTCACAACGCTTGATTCTAGACACTCACAACACTTGATTCTAGACACTCACAACGCTTGATTCTAGACACTCACAACACTTGATTCTAGACACTCACAACACTTGATTCTAGACACTCACAACACTTGATTCTAGACACTCACAACACTTGATTCTAGACACTCACAACGCTTGATTCTAGACACTCACAACGCTTGATTGTAGACACTCACAACGCTTGATTCTAGACACTCACAACGCTTGATTCTAGACACTCACAACGCTTGATTCTAGACACTCACAACGCTTGATTCTAGGCACTCACAACACTTGATTCTAGACACTCACAACACTTGATTCTAGGCACTCACAACACTTGATTCTAGACACTCACAACGCTTGATTCTAGACACTTACAACGCTTCATTGTAGACACTCACAACGCTTGATTCTAGACACTCACAACGCTTGATTCTAGACACTTACAACGCTTGATTGTAGACACTCACAACACTTGATTCTAGACACTCACAACGCTTGATTCTAGACACTCACAACGCTTGATTCTAGACACTCACAACACTTGATTCTAGACACTCACAACACTTGATTCTAGACACTTACAACACTTGATTCTAGACACTCACAACACTTGATTCTAGACACTCACAACGCTTGATTCTAGGCACTCACAACACTTGATTCTAGACACTCACAACGCTTGATTCTAGACACTCACAACGCTTGATTGTAGACACTCACAACGCTTGATTCTAGACACTCACAACGCTTGATTCTAGACACTCACAACGCTTGATTCTAGACACTCAACACTTGATTCTAGACACTCACAACACTTGATTCTAGACACTCACAACGCTTGATTCTAGACACTCACAACATTTGATTCTAGACACTCACAACGCTTGATTCTAGACACTCACAACACTTGATTCTAGACACTCACAACACTTGATTCTAGGCACTCACAACACTTGATTCTAGACACAACGCTTGATTCTAGACACTCACAACACTTGATTCTAGACACTCACAACGCTTGATTCTAGACACTCACAACACTTGATTCTAGACACTCACAACACTTGATTCTAGGCACTCAACACTTGATTCTAGACACTCACAACGCTTGATTCTAGACACTCACAACGCTTGATTCTAGACACTTACAACGCTTGATTGTAGACACTCACAACGCTTGATTCTAGACACTCACAACGCTTGATTCTAGACACTTACAACGCTTGATTGTAGACACTCACAACACTTGATTCTAGACACTCACAACGCTTGATTCTAGACACTCACAACGCTTGATTCTAGACACTCACAACACTTGATTCTAGACACTCACAACGCTTGATTCTAGACACTCACAACACTTGATTCTAGACACTCACAACACTTGATTCTAGGCACTCACAACACTTGATTCTAGACACTCACAACGCTTGATTCTAGACACTCACAACGCTTGATTCTAGACACTTACAACGCTTGATTCTAGACACTCACAACGCTTGATTCTAGACACTCAAAACGCTTGATTCTAGACACTCACAACGCTTGATTCTAGACACTCACAACGCTTGATTCTAGACACTCACAACGCTTGAATCTAGACACTCACAACGCTTGATTCTAGACACTCACAACGCTTGATTCTAGACACTTACAACGCTTGATTGTAGACACTCACAACACTTGATTCTAGACACTCACAACACTTGATTCTAGGCACTCACAACACTTGATTCTAGACACTCACAACGCTTGATTCTAGACACTCACAACGCTTGATTCTAGACACTCACAACGCTTGATTCTAGACACTCACAACGCTAATATTATAAATATAATATATATATATATATATATATATATATATATAATTATATATATATATATATATATGTATGTATGTGTGTGTGTGTGTGTGTGTGTGTGTGTGGTGTTCTATCTAAAATAAAAAG
>NW_026468354.1:0-12926 GCF_026875155.1 Cherax quadricarinatus | reverse complement strand
AGACCTGGACAGACTGGACACCTGGTCCAGCAACTGGCTTTTCGAAATTAACCCCGCCAAATGCAAAGTCATTAAGATCGGGGAAGGGCACAGAAGACCGCAAACGGAGTATAGGCTAGGTGGCCAAAGACTGCAAACCTCACTCAAGGAGAAAGATCTTGGGATGAGTATAACACCGAGCATGTCTCCGGAAGCACATATCAACCAGATAACTGCTGGAGCATATGGGCGCCTGGCAAACCTGAGAACAGCGTTCCGATACCTTAGTAAGGAATCGTTCAAGACACTGTACACCATGTACGTCAGGCCCATACTGGAGTATGCAGCACTAGTTTGGAACCCTCACTTGATCAAGCACGTGAAGAAATTAGAGAAAGTGCAAAGGTTTGCGACAAGATTAGTTCTAGAGCTAAGGGAAATGTCCTATGAAGAAAGGTTAAGGGAAATCGGCCTGACGACACTGGAGGACAGGAGGGTCATGGGAGACATAATAACAGCATATAAATACTGCGCGGAATAGACAACGTGGACAAAGACAGGATGTTCCAGGGAGAGGACACAGAAACAAGAGGTCGCAATTGGAAGTTGAAGACTCAGATGAGTCAAAGGGATGTTAGGAAGTAGGGGGCAGTCATCCAATTTTCCGCGCGCCTAGAAATTTGAATACAAAATCCTTTTATAAGAATTTACGGTCGTTTTCATTATGAAACTCACATAAGAGTTTTGCCACATCTCCAAATATATTCATATATATTTGTATTCCTTCTGACACATAATTTATATAAATTAGAAGCATTATTGGGGCAAGTAAAGAACCTCGTAACAAAACCCCATGAAAGATATTTTTTCTCTTATAATTGTTTGTATTTTCCTCTGACCAAATTTATTTTTTCGACAGTAATAATTTACCTTTATGGGAGGAGGAAGAGACAAAAATTTTTTTTTTATCCTTTTACCAATTTCAATGAAAATTTTATTGTGTTTGTAGACCTTTTGCCGAATAGATTGATAGAAAAAATAAATAGTGCCCCATTTTATAGGACCTACAACTGGCTACACTTTGCAGAATTAGTAAGATGTACAGTGAGATGAAAGATAAAGGTCTAAATAATTACCTAACAATACAACTTTGCAAAATGTCAGTAGATTGCAAAATAAAAAAAAATGTTGAAGTTTTTTTTTTTTTTTGGGGGGGGGAGGGGGTAAATTAATAACAAAGAAAACGGTAAGAAATATCGCAATTCCCTATTGCCATTCTGTAGAACCATCATTCCTCAATAATGTGTGCAACAATCCGTCCAGTAGTTATCGAAAAGTGCGGCTATAAACATCAATAACTTACTGGGTTTTTTTTATTTACATTCCGTGTAAAAGGCTACAGTCACCATGCACCGAGCCTCAGCACACTACACACCCCCATCAACCTCGGCAGCCCACAGGCTACTGACGTGTCACAGTTCCGGACACTGATAACAGTGCCACAGGAAAGGTGCCAACTAGTATATTTGCAAAGAAACAATCATAAAATTCGTAATTTTTGGAGTAAAAAAAAAAACCTGAATTGGCATCATGTCCTCTTTATGACAGTAGGAACACAAAAAAATACATTTTTAGAAAAAAAAAATGTGATGGAAACAAGCTGATTACATCAAAATGATGGCCGAATTATCACTATTTGTTCGGTAAGGAGAAAACATTTTTTTTTTGTAATTTTCTAATTTTTTTCTCCAGGAAAAGTCCGAGCTCCCTCCTCCCCTTTATTTCATCAATCATTTACAGTTTATCTAAATTAAGCATTCATGTAGGGGCAGTAGTCAAAAGGTTTGTTATAGTCTAGTAAATACTGTCTCCCATCCATTTATTTCTGAACAAATCTGCCGCAGTAAAATGTGGGTACACATCCATGTTGTCTTCCTTCACTTTGACAGCACAAATTCTTAATTTATGTCGATGAACATTAATTTTGTTGATCTTGTTCGCGGCACCCGTGGGCATTATCAATGGATGCCAGGGTGCCGCGGCATCCTGGGCAGTATCGGTGGCCATATCGCACATGGTGCCGCGGCACCCGTGGGCATTACATTATGTAACAAAATTTCACTTTTGTCGTGTTCCTGGGAAATAAGCATTATTTCCCAATTCTATATAGCTAAACAATATTTTAAAAAAAAATAATTTTGGCCCAGAAACTTTGCTTTGTGGTCAGGACCATTTCTGGTAAACACTCAGAAAGACTGATGTTTAAAACTATTATGCTCTCACGGGTTTAGCATGGCAAATGTAAAAAAACAAGCGGCTCAGAAAAGAAAACCAACATTCAGCTCAGCTCAGGCTACCTGGAAAAGGACACGCTGAAGAAGTGGACTTTGGCATCAAGAGGCTGAAATTATCTCAGGAATGCATTCTGGCTACATATGTGGTCGCTTTATTAAAGACAAGAGCAAAGAAGTTCTCTGTAACCACATCTAAAAAAAATGTTTGAAGCTCACAGAGATATTTTGTCATGTCAGTTGCGGACGAAGACCAAAAAAAAAATCAAGGGTACCTCATGTTGTTGTGAACATTGTTAAGAACCATTGGAAGGAAAGAAAGTCATTAAGTTATATGAAGGGTAACAATCATGAATCGGAAAATTTGTTTTAATCAACTGATGTACAGAAACTAATTCTGTTTGTTCTTTTACAGGATGATATAGAGGAGAAAAAAAAGAGTCATGAAGTTTGCAGTGTAAACCCCACAGATCACTCAACAACTGTTGCTTCTGTTCTGGTGGATCCTTCCAAACGCCTGAACCGGGAAAAATGCACTAATATTTCTTATCAGGACCTTACCTCATTCTAATGCACCAGTACCCACCAGTGCTGATCTTCTGAGACCTCCACCGCGAAAGAAGTCAACTGTCAGAAAAGAAGAGAGAAAGAGCAAATCATGACAATGAAAGAGCACAGTGAACAAGACTATGATCTCACAGATTGCAGCTGGTTAGGAGGAATCCCTTACTACCCAAACAAAACAGAACTAAATGGCCTATATCAGAAGAGCATGGTTTGACAAAGTCAAATACTGAGCTTTGATTTCCAGGTCAAGTAAAATAGGCGGCTGAAGCTTATTTAGATGGGTTTGTGATTCATCTGTGTCTTCAACTTCCAACTGTGTCCCTTTGTTTTGATGTGTGTGTGCTCGTGTGGGTGTGTGTGCTGTGTGCTGTGTGTGTGTGTGTGTATGTCTGTGGTGTGTGTTTTATGTGTGTTTGTGGTTGTGTACGTGTGTGAGTCTGTGATGTATGTGTGTGTACGTGTGGGTGTATGTGTGTGTGTGTATGTTACTCACTAGTGAGGTTGCTGGGTCGAGTCCGAGCTTGTGTGTTTGTACGTGTGTATGTGTGTATGTGTGTGTACGTGTGTGTGTAGTGTGTTGTGTGTATGTATCACCTTGTTGAGGCTGGTGGGGTCGAGTCGAAAGCTCCTGTGTGTGTACGTCGTGTATGTGTGTATGTGTAGTGTACGCTGTGTCTGTGTGTATGTTGTGTGTACGTGTGTGAGTATGTGTGCTGTTGTGTAGTGTACTCACCTATATGAGGTTAGGGGGGGTCGAGTCCAAAGCTCCTGTGTGTGTGTGTGGTGTGTTGGTGTGTGTTATGTGTGTGTGTATGTGTGTGTTTATGTGTGTGTTATCGTGTGGTTGCGTGTTTGTGTATGTGGTGTGTGTATTGTGGTGTTTGTATGGACTGTGTGTGTGTATGTGTGCTGGGTGTTGTGTGTGTGTTAAGTGTGTGTGGATGTGAGGTGTGTGTATGTGTGTGTGTTATGTGTATGTGGTGTATGTGTGTGTGTGTGTATGTGGTGTGTCTGTGTGTGTGTGTGTGTGTCTGTGTGTTTGTATGTGTGTGTGTGTATGTGTGTGTGTATGTGGGTGTGTGTATGTGTGTTGTGTATGTGTTTGTGTGTGTGTATTGTGTGTGTGCTATGTGTGTGCTGTATGTGTGTGCTGTATGTGTGTGTGTCGTATGTGTGTGTGTGTGTATGTGTGTGTATGTGTGTGTGTGTGTATGTGTTGGTAGTGTAGTGTGTGGGTGTGTATGTGTAGATGTATGTGTGTGTGTGTATGTTGTGTGTGTATGTGGGGTGTGTGTATGTGTGTGTGTATGTGTATGTGTGTGTGTATGTGTGTGTTGTATGTGTTTTGTGTGAATGTGTGTGTTGAATGGGTGTGTGTGTTGTGTGTGTGTGTGTATGTGTGTGTAGGTGTGTGTGTGTGTATGGTGTGTGTATGTGGTGTGTGTGTGTGTGAGTGTATTGTATGTGTGTGTGTTGTATATGTGAGTGTGTTCATGTAAAATTTTGAATATACGAAAAGATGTATGTCAATGATTTTAAGTTAAATATATTAAATTTAAATCTAAAAGATAATATTAGTAGAATTTGGCTTTAATAAATATTGGTTGGATTATGGCACGTAAAGAGAGGTCTCAAAATAGATTAGCTCAAAAAATTACTTTTTACGCCCTTTAAATTAAAAAATGTCTTAATTTGCCTAAGCATCTTGCACAAGTGAGGAATTCGTATCAGTTCGTCGGAGCCATTGTACGAATTTGTGCATATTATCCCGTTAATCCCTGAAGGTAAATAAGATATATCCGCCATAACAAAGGTAAATAATCAGACTTTTTTATTCGATTTTATAATAGTCCAAAAATTACTCACTTCAGGGTTAATAAGTTACACTCGAAGCTTCGGCCAACGTTTCTCTTTCAAAAATAAGTATTAAATTACGTATCCAAAATTGTTATAATTCAAGGCCCGGAAACTAACCCAGTCGCCCAGTAAAGAAAAGAAATCTGCCTCGAGCTGCACAACATACAAGATATATTTAATATTGTAGTGTACGTCAGTAAATAATGTGAATATTTTAGGTAACTTCAAGATAAAAATTGCTTATTGGGTTTTTTTTAGACAAAAAAGTAGATACCGATTTGTATGCAATTTTTTTTTTTTTCGGAAATAAAGAAGCCTCGGTATTATGGAGGAAAGGCACATGCAAGAAACATTTACCTAATCTGTTAGCAATATCAGCCAAAGATGAGGGAAGGTGAGCCAACAGCTTCAAAAAAACGAAGAATTTAGTGTGGCCGTGATGCACAGCAGTGGACGAGAAGCAGCCAGAACGAAAAATTCGTACAGTTATGACATTAATAACGAGTTAAAACTCAATATTCATTTCAGCATGTTACTGTAACAAAGCATTTAACAAACAAATGTGAGAAAAAGTAGGTGGTCCCACAAGGGGATTGATAACAAAAGTGATTTTTTTTGGCGTGAGCAGAGCGAAATTAGTTGATTTTAAAAATAAATATACACTAAAAACAGCATGTGTGAAAGTCAGAGGTAATGTAACTGTTAAGAGCACTGAGACAAGTTGTGAAAAATGTGCTGATGACTGACTGTTGCAAGGGGTAAAAGGGCAGAATAGAATCTGTGTTCATACGATCTTTTGGCATATAACTGTTATTATCACATTTCCTGTAGCATAATATTTCGCACTGGGAGATTTATTCAACAGGAGAACATATGTTGTGGCCGTGGCTAAAAAAAATGTCAGTGTGGGAGACCCAAGAACTTAGAGCAGAGGCAAGCCGACTTATAATGAAAGTGAACATTTCTGCATGACTGTGATATAAAGAACATTAAAACTACGCAGAGCCTTGTAACCAACACAGAGAGCTACCGGAAGAGTCTGCGTACACACCTTATTGAGCAAACTGTACTGAACAAGTGAAAAACTCTACGATCATTTTAGTGATGGCTAACATGTGTTGAAATGGGGAGGAAAGATAACATCAGGGACGAGTGCGTAGAGACTCCAGTAATTTATATCGAAGCTGTGGGAATCGCCCTCGAGAATACTGTTTATATACATCATGAAACATTGATGACTAGATAAGCGTCATCAAAGCTAATGCTTCTGTTTTGATGTTACAGTTTTTTTGTTTTATTAATTAAATCGGCCAATTACCAGCTAAGGCAAGTGTGAATCACTTTCATCTCATTCATCCCATCAAATGGCGGGCCTTACCTAACTGTTTTAAAAACTGCAACATATTCATACCCCTTACCGCGAAGGTGGCACTGCACTTTCCCACTCCAGGATCAGTCCGGTAACACCCGGTTTCCCTGAATCCCTTCTAAATGCTACCTTAGTACACTCCAACAAGCACGTCAACGTCATAAAAAATTAAATTTGACTGCACTCACTCCATTCTATCAGCTCATTTACGCTTACTGGAAGTCTAAGCCCCTTGCACACACCACTCTCCTTTACCCCTCCCTCCAACCTTTCCTGGATGATCCTTATCCTGTCGTTCTTCATACAATTTATTACGTACTCCAAGTCATTTTTTGTTCTTTCCTCTCTATAAAGTCTGAACCATCTCATAAACCCCGCCTCCTATCCTCCTAATCGCCAAGTACGGATTCTCGCATTATATTCACAGTGCACATTGCCTCAGACACTACTTTCTCCACTGCCTCCGTCTTTCGCTTTGTTGAACAATTTTACCACCATGCTTCACACCCACATAAGATCGTTGGTACCAATATACTCTCAGAGTGCAATGGACAAGTGAAATAGCAGCATCAACACTCACAGCAAGAGGCATTCTTGAGCTTCCCCAGCACTCGGGCTTAATGTCCAAAGCTGGGGGTGATTCCAAAAGGATGCTGTAGTTCTTGCTGCCTTTGCACCTCATGACATTGTCACACCCTTCAACCCCAGTGTGGGCGGGGTTTGTGGCAGCCCAAGGTGTCTAGCTTCTGCAAACAGGGACAACGGTGAATCTATTCCCCCCCCCTACCGTCTTGTCGTTCACAAATACTAGAAACAGATATCCCCTGTGGAAAACCCCCACTCGGCCTCAGGCGCCACTCTGACAAACCTCGCCACAAACCTGACTCGTGTTGCTTCTGGACAGGTACTCAAATCCTAGCAGAGTTTCCTGGTATCCCTACCTGGTCCTCAAGTTGTACTTCTTCTTGTGTTAGGGACTGTTCAACGCCTTCTTAGAGTCCAAGAAACTTGCAATTAACCACCCCCTCTCTCTTCTTCTTTATGCTGTCACCCTGTGATAGAACTCTCCAGAAGGTGTGTGACCAGATTTCCCGTCCCTGAAACTATGCTGGCTGTCGTTGATAAGCTGCATTCCTTTTCTCGGTGCTCACCATTCCTACTGATTATCTTATCCATGGACTTTGCTTACTGTACATGTCAGTGACACTGGTCTGTAGTTTAACATGCTCGTGTCTGTTATCCTTTTAAATTGTTACTATATTTGCTGTCTTCCATACTTCCAGGTAGTAACCCTATTTCGTTAGAAGAGTTGAAAATGTTAGTTGGTACACAAATGTGCCTCTGCTCTCTCTGCCAGACCATGGAGAGATGTTTTCAGGCACTTCGCATTATGTATCTACTCGACTTAGCAGACTTCTTCTCGGTGGTATTTTTGTGTCCAACACTAGATGATGTACCCAACTCTCCGTTTCTCTGAAGTCATCGGTCTTCCTCTGTGAAATCTTCTTTGAAAATCTCATGTTGAGTCCTCAATACCTTCACGGTCGTTTCTTGTGATCTTCCCTCCAGCCTTCCTCAGCCTGATTTTACCGGTCCTTGAATGTTGTTCTTCTGATGTGGCTTGTACAAACAGCTATCGGGGTCAGGATTAGCTTTTCATGCGAAAGTCAATTTCGTATTTGTTGGGCCTCCCTTCTTACATGTGCATATTTCATATTAGGGATTACGGACTCTTCCTTATTCTTCCTGGGTCCTTTGCCTTCTATACTTCTTCCATTTCCTAGCACACTTGGTTTTGGCCTGTACACCTTTGGTTGAACCAAGGGTTCATCCAGGCTTTCTCGTTATTTCTGTTACCCTTGGGTACAAACCTCTCCTCAGCTTCCTTGCATATCGTTGTCACATATTCCATCATCTCGTTTACTGACTTCTCTGCCAGTTCTCTGTCCCACTCAACCTCGTGCAGGAAATTCCTCATGCCTGTATAGTCCCCTCTCTTGTAGCTTGGTTACATTCGTAATGCTCTTCCTGCTTCCCTCTCCACTTGTAACTCTACTATATATTCGAAGCTCCGAACCACGTGATCACTGGCCCCGAGGGGGTCTTTCATATGCGATGTCCTCAATATCTGCACTACTCAGGGTGCATAATAGGTCCGGTCTTGCTGGCTCATCCACTCTTACGTTTGGTCCATGAGGTTTTCCAGTACCATCTCCATCATATTAACCCTCCCGCTTTCTGGGCCCCCATGTCGCTCAGGGTTCTCCCAGGTCGATCGATTTCCTTGTGATTGAAGTCACTCATAATCTGGCAGCTTTGCCCTGCCTGCTCGATGAGCCCTTTGGCCATTAAGCCATTGTGTCAACCATCGCTCTATTGCTCTCATCCATACCTCTTGCCTTGGCCACTACTGTTCTGTGGCGGGTTATCATCACTGCAATTAACACTTTGGGACTCAAGACTGAGGTGTTCCTATGTTGTAGTTCCTTGCTACTCCTCTGTCTCCTTCTCAGCTCTCAAACTTCATCGGCTATTGATCAAGCAGTGCGATCCTATATCCCCCTCTGTTTCCTCTGTCTTCCCAGGATCTGTAAATGTATAATACCAGGAAATGATAACAGATGTCATCTTTTCGATGTAAATATGGCATCTGTTATCATTCTTGCGAACCTGGTTTCTGTGAGAGCTATGATGTCCGGTGATGCCTCTTTGAATCTTTCGTGCCACTCCTCCCACTTATTCGTTATTCCATCAGCGTTTGTGTACCACACCTTCAGTTTCCTCTCCAACACCGTGTTCTGGGGGGGTCTGTGAGAGTGGGGGGACCTGTCAGTGTGTTGTAGCATTCTACAGCATAGTAGGGGGTGGATTGTGGTTTGTATTGGGATAGTGTGTTTGGTTATGGGGTTGCGGGGGTGGCTGTGTGTGTGCTTGTGCTTGTTGCTCTGCCCTGCTCTGGTTGTCCTCTGCTGAATTTGCCCTCGTCTCTTTTCCTAGCCCCTTTCGCTTCTGTGTCCTCTTCCTCAGCAACTGTCGTTCTGTTCTTGTTCTGTCTCGGTTTGTGTGTGTGTGTGTGTACTACCTAGTTGTACTCACCTAGTTGAGGTTGCGGGGGTCGAGTCCGAGCTCTGGCCCCGCCTCTTCACTGATCGCTACTAGGTCACTTCCCTGAACCGTGAGCTTTATCATACCTCTGCTTAAAGCTATGTATGGATCCTGCCCACTACATCGCTTCCCAAAACTATTCCACTTACTGACTATCTGTGGTTGAAGAAATATTTCCCTAACATCCCTGGGGATTCATCTGTGTCTTCAGCTTCCAACTGTGTCCCCTTGTTACTGTGCCCAATCTCTGGAAACATTCCTGTCTTTGCCCACCTTTTTCAATTCCTCTCAGTATTTAAAGTCGTTATCATGTCCCCCCTATCTCTCCTGTCCTCCAGTGTCGTCAGGTTGTTTTCCCCTTAACCTCTCCTCGTAGGACATACCTCTTAAAGCTCTGGGACTAGTCTTGTTGAAAAACCTTTGCACTTTCTTAGTTTCTTTTACGTGCTTGGCTAGGTGTGGGTTCCAAACGGGTTTGCCGCATACCCCCAATATGGGCCTAACGTATACGGTGTACAGGGGCCTGAACGATTCCTTATTAAGATGTCGGAATGCTGTTCTGAGGTTTGCTAGGCGCCCATATGCTGCAGCAGTTATTTGGTTGATGTGCGTTCAGGAGATGTGCCTGGTGTTATACTCACCCCAAGATCTTTTTCCTTGAGTGAGGTTTGTAGTCTCTGACCCCCCAGACTGTACTCCGTTGCGGCCTTCTTTGCCCTTCCCCATCTTCATGACTTTGCACTTGGTGGGATTGAACTCCAGGAGCCAATTGCTGGACCAGGTCTGCAGCCCGTCCAGTTTCCCCTTTTTAGTTCTGCCTGGTCTTCGATCGAGTGTATTCTTTTCATCAACTTCACGTCATCTGCAAACAGGGAACCTCAGAGTCTATTCCTTCCGTCATGTCGTTCACAAATACCAGAAACAGCACTGGTCCTAGGACTGACCCCTGCGGGACCCCGCTGGTCACAGGTGCCCACTCTGACACCTCGCCACGTACCATGACTCGCTGCTGTCTTCCTGACAAGTATTCCCTGATCCATTGTAGTGCCTTCCCTGTTATCCTGCTTGGTCCTCCAGTTTTTGCACCAATCTCTTGTGTGGAACTGTCTCAAACGCCCTCTTGCAGTCCAAGAAAATGCAATCCACCCACCCCTCTCTCTCTTGTCTTATTGCTGTCACCATGTCATAGAACTCAAGTAGGTTTGTGACACAGGATTTCCCGTCCCTGAAACCATGCTGGCTGCTGTTGATGAGATCATTCCTTTCTAGGTGTTCCACCACTCTTCTCCTGATAATCTTCTCCATGATTTTGCATACTATACATGTCAGTGACACTGGTCTGTAGTTTAATGCTTCATGTCTGTCTCCTTTTTTAAAGATTGGGACTACATTTGCTGTCTTCCATGCCTCAGGCAATCTCCCTGTTTCGATAGATGTATTGAATATTGTTGTTAGGGGTACACATAGCGCCTCTGCTCCTCTCTCAATACCCATGGGAGATGTTATCTGGCCCCATTGCCTTTGAGGTATCTAGCTCACTCAGAAGCCTCTTCACTTCTTCCTCGGTTGTGTGCACTGTGTCCAGCACTTGGTGGTGTGCCCCACCTCTCCGTCTTTCTGGAGTCCCTTCTGTCTCCTCTGTGAACACTTCTTTGAATCTCTTGTTGAGTTCTTCACATACTTCACGGTCATTTCCTGTTGTCTCTCCTCCTTCCTTCCTTAGCCTGATTACCTGGTCCTTGACTGTTGTTTTCCTCCTGATGTGGCTGTACAACAGTTTCGGGTCAGATTTGGCTTTCGCTGCTATGTCATTTTCATATATGTGTGTGTGTGTGTGTGTGTACTCACCTATTTGTGGTTGCAGGGGTCGATTCATAGCTCCTGGCCCCGCTTCTTCACTGAGTGCTACTGGGTTACAGGGGTCGAGTTGTGTGTGTGTGAACTAATTAATATTTGCATAAATAATTAATTCATTACAACTGTAATCGATATAAACATGTAATTAGTTCGTTACCATTGTAACTTGTTCAGCTATCAGGGATTTACGGCCCAGTCCCTGGACCCCTTACGTACTCCTGTAATCCTTTGACTACCACTCACAACATGGGTATGGTGTTACTACCACCCACACTATGGGTATGCTCTTACTACCATCCACACCATAGGTAGGGTTTGACTACCAACCACACCATGGGTATGGGGTGACTACTACTCACCATGGGTATGGTGTGGCTACTCACCATGGGTATGGTGTGGCTACTACTCACCATGGGTATGGTGTGACCACCAACACCATATATATGGAGAGACTCTCACCCTCTCCATGGGTTTGGTATGCCCACCACCCACACCATGGGTATGGTGTGACTACCACCGACACCATGGGTGATTACCACCCACACCATATGTATGGAGTGACTGTCACCCACTCCAGGGTATGGTCTGACCACCACCCACACCATGGCTTTGGTGTGACTACCACCCACACCATGGGTGTGGTGTGACTACCACCCACACAATGGGTATGGTGTGACTACTACTCACCATGGGTTTGGTGTGACTACCACCCACACCATGGGTATGGTCTGACCACCACCAACACCACGGGTATCGTGTGAATACCACTCACACCGTGGGTATGGTGTGACTACTACTCACCATGGGTATGGTGTGACTATCACCCACACCATATGTATGGAGTGACTCACCCACACCATGGGTATGGTCTGACCACCACCCACATCATGGGTATGGTGTGACTACCACACACACCTTGCGAATGGCGTGACTACCACACACACCATGGGTATGGCGTGACTACCACTCACACCATGGGTATGGTGTGACTACCACTCACACCATGGGTATGGTGTGACTACCACTCACACCATGAGTATGGTGTAACTATCACCCACACCACGGGTATGGTGTGACTACCATCCACACCATGGGTATGATGTAACTACCACACACACAATGTCTATGGTGTGACTACCACACACACACCATGGGTATGGCGTGACTACCATCCACATCATGGGTATGGTGTAACTACCATCCACACAATGAGTATGGTGTGACTACCATCCACACCATGGGTATGGTGTGACTACCACACACACCATGGGTATGGTGTGACTACCACCCACACCATGGGTATGGTGTGACTACTGCTCACCATGGGTATGGTATGATTACCACCCACACCATGGGTATAATGTGACTACCACCCACACCATGGGTATGGTCTGACCAACACACACACCATGGGTATGGTGTGACTACCACCCACACCATGGGTATGGCGTAACTACCACCCACACCATGGGTATGGCGTGACTACCACCCACACCATGGGTATGGCGTGACTACCACCCACACCATGGGTATGGCGTGACTACCACCCACACCATGGGTATGGCGTGACTACCACCCACACCATGGGTATGGTGTGACTACCACCCACACCATGGGTATGGTGTGACTACCACCCACACCATGGGTGTGATGTAACTACCACCCACACCATGGGTATGGTGTGACTACCACCCACACCATGGGTATGGTGTGACTACCACCCACACCATGGGTATGGTTGTGATTCCCCACACTAGGGTTGGGTTTAAATCCACCCCCACCAAGGGTTGGTCTGACCCCCAACACACCATGGGTTTTGATGTGACTACCCCCCTCAATGGGCATGGGTGACACACCCACACCTAGGGTTGGGGATACCACCCACACCAAGGGGGGGGGAT
>NW_026468353.1:0-11357 GCF_026875155.1 Cherax quadricarinatus | reverse complement strand
ATAAAAAAAACTCATATTGGTAAATTTTAGAAAAAAATTTAAAATTATTTTTATTAAAAAAAAAAATTTTTTTATTTTCTAAATTTTATTTTTTAAAAAAAAATTTAAAATAATGAAAAATAAGAAAAAAGAAATGGTAAATTAGATAAAATTTTGTTTTTTTTTAAATGAATAAAAAAAAAATAAGGGTTTAATTTAAAATAAATTTTTTAAAGTTTTTTTAAAAAAATTGTTTTTTTTTTAATAAAAAAAAGAAAAATAAGAAAAGAAGAAAAAATTTTTAAAAATATGTCCTTTTTTTGGGGAATTTTTTAAATTTTTTTATAATTTTAAAATGAAAATAATTTATTTTAAAAAAAATTTTGTTTTTAATTTAAATTTTTTTTTTTTATTTTTTTTTTATTACCATTTATTTAAAAAAATATTAATATTTTTTAATTTTTTTAAAATAAATTTTTTAAAACCAAAAAATGGGGAAAAAATTTAAAAATTTTCTTTTCAATAAAAAAAAAAAAAAATTTATTAATTTTTATCTTATCAATTAAATTGTTTTTATTTGTACAAACAAGGTTTAATTACTTTTTAGAAAAGTTAAAATGACAGATTGATTAAATTAAAATTAAAAAAAAAATTTTTTATGATAAAATTAAAAAAAAATTTTAGGAAAAAAAATTAAATTGATAAAAAAAAAATTATTTTAAAAATAAATTAGAAAAGAAAAAAAAACAGAAAAGAAATAAAAAAAAGATACTTTTTTTATTAATTAATAAATTTTAACATTTTTTATTATTTAATTTTGAAATTTTTTTAAAAATATTTTTTAAAATAAAATTTTTTATTTAATTTTTTTTTTATTTTTTTTTTCAAAACCTTTTATATTTTTTATTTTTTTAATTTTTTTTTTAAAAAGGAAAAAAATTAAACAAAAAATCCCAATAAAAAAAAAAGTTTCATTTTTATTTTAATTAAATTTTTTTTAAAATTTTTAAAAAAGGGTTTTTTACTTTTTTAAAAGTTTTTTACAGGGAAGTTTAAAAAAGGGAAAATTAAATTAATTGTTTTAAAAAAAATAGGAAAAAAAGAAAATTTAAAATTAAAAACAAAAACATTAATTTTAATGTTGGTGAAAAAAAAGAATTTAACTAAAAAAATGTTTTTTAATATAAAAATTTATTTTAAACTTTTTTTTTAATGTTAAAATTTTTTTATTGAATTTTTTTTTAAATTAAATTTTCATTTTTTTTGATTTGAAATTTGAATGATTTTTTTTTTTATAATGTGTAATTTTTTAAGGAATTTTACTTTTAAAAAAAAATTTTTCTTGATTATTGTGAAAGTTTGTTTTAAAATCTTTAAGAATTTTGGTTTAAAACCTTTTTAAAAGTTTTTTAAAGTGAATTTTTTCCCTTAAAAATTTTTTTTTCCCTAAAAACTTAAAAACCGACAAAAAAATGAATTTTTACCAGTTGATTTTTAATTTGTCGTAATAAAAAAGAAAATTTTTTTAATAAAATTTTTTTTTTTTTTAAATTTTAAAATTTTTAAACTTTTTAATATAATTTAAATTTTTTTTCAAAAAAGGAATTTGTTTTTTAAAACGGCCAGAGGGCCATAAAACTTTAATAAATTTTCTTGTTTTTTATATTTTGGGGTTTTTGTAATCATTTTTAAAAAGTGTATTTTTTGTATCAAAGTTTTTAAAAAAGATCATTTTTTTTTTTCCCCCCCCCCCCACCCCAAAAATTTTCAAGGAAAAATTTCAAAACTTGGAAATTTTGTTTTTTTATAAAGAAAAATAAAAATTTTTAATTAATTAATAAATTTTATACTCAAAATTTTATAAAAAAAAAGAATGCCTAATTTTTGAAATGAATTTTCTTTATTTTGAATTATTCTGGTAAGGATTGAAAAAAATTATTTTTTTTTAAAATTTTTGAAAAAAGATAATAATTTTTTATTTACTTCCCCTTAATTATACAGTAAAATTTTAACAAAAACCCTTAAAGTTTGGGATTTAAAAAAAAAAACCCAAAGGTTTTAAATTTTAAATGGTATAAAATATTAAATTTCCATAAAAAAAAATTTTTTAGAAGGGTAAAATCAATTTTTATTAAACAATCCAGGGTTTGGAATTAAAAATTTTTTTGTAAAAAAAAATTTGGAGTATCATCTTAAACTTAAAAAAATTTTAATTTACCTTTTAAACAAACAAAAATTTTAGAAAAAAACAAAAACAAATTTTTAAGTGGTTTAAAATTTATATTAAAAGGAAAAATTCTTTTTTAGATTTTAAAAATACTTTAAAAAAAAAAATTTTTTGAATTAAAAAATGCGTAAAAAAATTACTATCAAAGTTAATTTTTAGATAAATTAATTTCCCATAAAAAAAAAAAAACCCCGGGTTAATTTTTTTCAAAATTTTTGTTTTTGGTCCCCTTTTTCAATGGCTCTTTTTTAAAAAGGAATTAAAAAGAAGTAAATTCCATACTCTGTAATTTAATTAATAAAAAAATTTTAAAAAAATACTTTTTTCAAAAATTTTGATTGCGGGGCAATTTCCTATTTAAAAAGGGCGGTTTTAAAAACTGAAATTTTCTCTTAAAAAATTTTTTTCTCGGGCTGCTACTACTGCTGCTGCTCTTTCTGTTTTGTTATAATAAAGATATCAATTTTATCTTTCTAATCTTAAAAAAAATTAACAAAAAATGAAAAAATTCAATGTTTTATAAAAAATTTTTATGCTTATTTGTAAATTTGTTATTAAAAAAAATTTTATGAAACAACAAAAAAAAAATAGTATTATTTTTTTTCATTTTTAGTAGTATAAAATGAAGAGGGGAAAGTGGACTTTTAAAATCCCTCTCAAATTTAGATGAGAAATCATTTTAACTCCTGAATTTTTGAAAAAGAAAGTGTTTTTAAATTTGGAAGCTTGGTAGTACTATATATATACTGAAAATCACTTAATAATTACTGAATATTTAATCTTATTTCTGGGAAAGAGTTTTTAAACTATAATGATTTTTTTCAAAAAATATTGAAGAAGAGTTCCCCCCAAATGGATAAAAAGGGAAAAATGTAATATAAAGGTTTGTTTGCAAAGTTTTGCCTTTAAAAAAGGGACATATTTCCTATATTAGAATCAATTTAGAGAAAAGAAAAAAATGACAAAAGATTCTTTTTTGAAAAAAGGGAAAAAAAAATAGAAGGAAAATATATTTTGATTTGTATTGCTAAATTATTCTAAATATTGGTACAGAAATGAGAAAGTATGCTGAAAAAATTGTATTGAAGAAACCCTTTAATGAAAAGTTTTGGATATTCAAATTAAATTTTTGTAAAAATCCTAGATGTAACAATGAATGATAATGATTGGGTGATTGAAGATAAGGTGATATTTAATTGTCTTATTTGGAATTTTTGATATGAAATATATTTTGTTAGTGAAAAACATCGTTTAGGGGTTTAAAAAGACATTGAGAAACTAAAAAATTTTTATGTTTTTCTACTCCTGAAATATTGAAAACATGTTTTAAACTAAATTTGCATTCATAGGCTGTTGGTTACCCTGAAATTTGTGATAAAATTGATCATACATTGTTAAAAAGGGTAATAAATTTTCATTTGTTTAATGAACTATCATTATCGGGCATGGCTGAAAAAGGGAAAATTTCCCAAAGAAAAACAAAAGAAATTGGTTTTTGGTTGAAATGTGATACAGCACTAGTGATAATTACCCTTGGTATAAATTTAATGATTGATTTTACTTCAAAAAATTTGATTGAGTTTTTTTTTTTGAAAGTTTGTAAAAATGGTGGTGTTGATGGAAACAAACCCCAAAAATTAGATATACCTTACGAAACATTAAGTAATTGAAATAAAAACCACTATGTGGATTACTTCACCTCAAAAAAAAATCATAAGTTTTTAAAAAAAAAGTAAGAGATTTGATCTGAAACAACAAAAAGAAAAGTCTGACAAAAATGAAAAAAGAGTTCTTCTTGTAATAAACAAAAAAAAAATTTTTTTTGATATTCTTAAACCCAGTGAGATCACAAGAACGTCGGGAATTTGATCAAATGTTAGAAAAATGTAGAAAAGCTTACTCCAATTACCAGAACTAAAATTTAAGGGAAAATATTGAAAAGGAAAATCTTAAAAAAGAAACAAAAAACAGCAAGTAATGAGCTTTTTTCATTATGATGCGTGAAAACAATGAAGTTTTGGGAAGGGAAAAATTAAGGAAATATGTAAAAATTCATGTTGGGGCAAGCTATTAAAGAAACTTTTTCATTAAAGAGAAAATTTAAGGGGGTATTTTTTCCCTTTGTAAATGGTGATGATGTTGATGATGTGTGATGATCATATATTTTTTAATAACATTTTGTCCCAGACAAAAATTTTAAATAAAAATTTTTTGGATAGATTTTAATTTCGCAAATATTTTTTTTTTTGAAAGATCAGTTATTGGGTTAAAATATTAAATAGATTGGCTGAAAAATTTTTCCCTGAATTGCCTGAAGAAAAATAGGCCAGATCTATCAAAATTTCTTTTTTCAACAATTGGATATACTCTTACTTGGGTGCATAAAAATTTTTATATTCCCCTTGTATTCCAGCTCTTAATTTTACCTTTTTAGAGAACCCCACCTCCAGAAATGTGGTCTAATTTAATTCTAGAGTACAAAGTTAGGGTTAAATCTTGGCTAAGTGGTGGTGGTGGTGGTAGTAATGTGTGGTGGTTATGATAATGATGAAATTTTTAAATATGGAATGATATATTTTAAATTAATTTTGATTTAATAAAAATGGCAAAGGTATTTCTTTATGAGGTTTTTTGTATGTGGAGTGGAATGGGAAATGAGAAAGGGGGCAATTATCCCTATCAAAAAAAAGAACTCATGATACGTAAAAAATGATCAGTTTTTTTTTTGGGTTTTTCCCAAAATGACAAAAAATTATAAAAAAACTAATGAAGAGTATAAATGAAATGATGATATGAAACGCGCAAAACAAAAACGCAGGAAAAAAAAGTCAATTTTTTCTCGAAGCCAAAATTTTGGGAAAATTTTAAAAAAAATGTTTTTTTTTGTTAAAAGTTAAAAGGGGAAAAAAAAGGGGGTAATTGGGTTTTCAGAATCCTGAAAAAGTAGTATGTAAAATAATTTGATTTTAATTTGATAATTTTTTGTTATTTGTATAATGTATGTTTTTTCAATAAGTCAAGAAAATATGTAACAATTTGATTTTTTTTTTTTTTTAATTTTGATTTTTTTTTTATTAAAAAGAAGTTTTTATTGATGAAAAAATTAAAAGTTTGTATATTGTGAATAATAAAATGAAAGATTTTATTGTATTTTAATAATATCCAAGAATTATATAAATGGGAAAAAAAATCATATTTTTTTTAAAATTTTTTATTTTTGAAAAGTTTTGGGAAGGTTAACTTAGTACTTTTGTTTTTTTTTTTTTTAGTTATCTCAGGGCATTTTTGCTTGTTTTTTGATGATGAGAATTCCCAAAATTTAAAGACTTATTCCCTGTTATAGCTGTACAAAGGCTTTGTTTTTAAATTTTTTCTTCCATTGATTTCCTTGTAGGGACTTGATATGAAAAGAAAATTAAATTCCTTTTATAGAAATTTTAAATTAGGGTTTAAATACCTTGTTGACTTTCAAAAACAGCTGGAATAAAGCCTTTGCTTTTTCGTGCCAAAAAATTTAAAACACAGCATTTTGATAGGTTTTTTTACAAACTTTTATATGTTAAGTTAATTTTAAAAACACCCGTAGCTATTCCTGCACTTTAATGTTTACTTTTTCTATTCCCGTGATAATTTGGGCTATCCAAATTTTTAAAATTGACATTTTAAAAGGAAAATCTGGAAATTTCCAAAAGGGTTCCCAAAATAAACAAAGTGTTTAAGTTTAAAATTATATAAATTTGTTATTTTTCCTTTTTTGTTTTTTTTCCATAAAGAATTTTTAAAAAGTAATTGAATTTATCTAATTTTTTGGGATCTTTCACATGTGGTAAATTTAAATTTGGGTTCTTCCAAATTTTCCCAAATTTGCATTGGTCTATAACTTTGAAGTAATTAAATTTTTTTTGTTTCCCATTTAAAAGGAAATGCTTTATGCCTCTTCATATTAAAATTTTTACCCCTTATCTTTAAAAAAATTTTTGGATTATTTTAAAAACCATTCTTTGGTGAAAAACAAAATTTCCCTTTTTTGATTTTTTCCCTTTGCTTGTGTTGGAAGTTCTAAATTTGTAGTGTTTTTCCTTTATTGTTTTGTTGTGTTTCTGCTACTATGCTTTGGTGATGAGGAAGGATTTCTCATTTTTGTTGTTTTTTCTACGCTACTTTTAGAGCTAGCCTAGTCACACTTCACTGTAGAAATAAATTTTTTACAAATTTGTTAATTTTATAAAAAAGGAACATTTTAATAAAAATATTTAATTGTATTAAAAAAAAAAAAATTATCTTCTGCATCCGTTTAAAAAGGGCTAAAAAATTTAAAGTCCATAAAAATCTAAAAAAATTGACCTTTTTTTTAAAAAAAAAATTTTTAAATAAAGGGATCTTATTTAAAATGAAAGTCAAAATGCAGTTCACCTTGACAATGTTGTTTCTTTTTTTTTATGTGAATTATTTTAAAAAAGACAGACATAAATATAAATTTTTATTACAATTTAAAAAAAAAATTAAAAAAATGTAATGAAAAAAAAAAATAAAAAAAGTTAATTTCCTGCACAGGGCTATTAAAGGATCCAAAGGATTCATTAAAAATCTCAGTGTCACCACCCTCGTGAAAATCCCTGTGCTATTGACTCTGTGACTATTACTTTTTCCTTAAAGTAATGTGTTTTTTTACTGAGATGAATTCTAATAAAAAATTTTAAGATGAAAATGTTCAAGATTGGAAAAATGGACAAAAACAAGAATTGTTTCCACTGCAATTCCGATAAAAAATTATTATTTGGAAATTGAAAACCCTAAAAATGGACCTGTGCGGTATTGGAAAAAGAAAATATGGGCAAAATGGGGGATGATGGGTTCTCTATATTTTAAAAAAAAAGGTAAGTTATAAACAATAGAAAAATTTTTAAAATATATAATTTTGTTTTAAATTTGTAAAATTTAGTTAATTTTTATCTTTATTATAGATTTTTATTTTTTTTTATTGATGAGAGAAAAAGGAAAAAATACACCAGTATGAAGATGCCTCGTGTATACCCAAAAGAAGTCAATCATTGATTCTTGTATACCCAAAAAGAGTCAATCTCTAAGAATCATATAATATCATTATGATGTACATTGGGGTCAATTCTCTTATATAAAAACCCAAAAATTAAAAGTGGAAATTATGTGGCCCTTTTTTGATTGGGAAAACAAATCTTTTTACATTTCAAATATTTTTAATTTAAAAGATCAAATCAACTATTGAGAGGATGATTTTGATTTTTGAAAATAATTTGATGGTGCATTAGAAAAAATTTTTAAAGGAAATTCATAAATGTCAGAAAGGAATACAGAGTATTTTGATAAAAAGAGGGATCATAATACAGAAACAATCATTAAAAATTATTGAAAAATGTCTGTTTCCCAATGGAAAAAAGGGGTAATGTTTTTTTTTTGGAATAGGAAAATTTTCCCGTAAAAAAGCTATGTTTCGTTCTCGTTACTAATGGAAATTCAAAAAATTTTCCCTTTTTTGTTTTGGATTAAAGAAGTAATAGAAATTGATGAACAGTTTAAAAATGTAATATCCAATTTGATTCTACAACTTTTAAAAATTTAAATTTTAATTTTAGGATTTTTTCTCCGGGATGAAGAAAAGAATATCTTCTTTACCAAGAAAGGGTTATTTTTTTTGAACCAAGAAAATTAAAACTCTCTCTTTAAACTGATAAAAAAGTTTCAACTAAACTAGGCCTTTTGAGATATATAATATATGTAAAATAAAAAAAATATTTTGCCGTGGAATTCTAGAATGATTCAAAAAATTTTAGACAGGGGTTGTGTTCCACCCCGATACTTACCTTAAAAGGAAAGATTATTTTTAAAAAAAGAAGAAATGAAGAAAGTTAAGTATTGGAAATTATTGTGAACGAATTAAAAGATTCATAAAAAAGATTTAAGATATGAAGGAATTTTGGACATTTTTTAAGAAATCAGAGAAAAAATTGACAATTAATAAATTCAAAAAGAAGTGAACTAGCTAAAAGCATTTGTATACTACAGTTGGTGGGGAAAATATGAAGCTAAAGTTTTTTAAAACTAAAAGGTCACAAAAACATAGATTATTGCAATGACTTTATAGAATTTAGAAAGTTTATGAAAAAATAAAATCTCAATTTTTTAAGATTAAAATAAGAAAAGAGATTGTTGAGGATTTCTTTAAACATCACAGTGTCGACCTCAGGACCCAGGGCCTTTTAAAATGATGAGGATTTGAACAAATTTTGAATTTTTGAACATTTTCTATTATGGAATTCCGTGTATCTCCCCGTAAGATTCTTCACTCCTTAATTTGGTCTTATGGGTTTTTTTAATATAAAGGCTCTCCTTAATATTATGAGCCAAATAGCCATAGAGAATTGCAAAAATTTAATTTATATAAAAAAACAGTGAAGTAAAAGGAAAAATGAAAAATTTCTCTTCAAAGTTTTGTTCCATTTTTCACCTGATGCTGCCAAAGTTATGGAACCCATAGTTAAGACTAAACTGTATGCAATGTGTGCAATTTTGCACTCTGAAAATTCAAATTTGGACTTTTACATTCACTGGCGATTGGGATAACATGGGTAAAATATTTTTTTAATTCCAAAAAAGCCTTGAATGAGTTTGTTAAAAGCTCGTATGAGAAGTTAGGGCACAGCAGCTTTGATCTAAAAAAAAAAAATGACAGAAATTACTGGGTTTTTTGAAAAAAAAAGGGTTTTAAGAAAAATGATAATGATAAAGATATTAAATTTTTTGCTGTTCAAGCATAATGACAGAAGCTTTTTTCAGGTAGAAACAAACTTTTAAATGTGAGAATGATTAAACCCCTGTTTTTACTTCACTTAAATTTAGCAACAGAAGAAGAATCTGGAAAAAAATGTGAGTATTAATAATTTATGAAGTTAGCTTGTGGAATTATGGGGCGTTGTTTTATTTAGAAACTATCCCTTTTGTGGATTTTTTTTTTGGGGAATTTTAAGATTCCCACAAGATGGTATTATCACAAATTTTGTAAATGAGGTTATGAATAACTTAAAAGCAGAAAAATATCTTTTGAGGATTTCATGTCTGAAAAAAGTGATCAGTTTTCCTCTAAGATACTACATTTGGAGGATTTTTATAGTCTGGAAGAATGGCAAAAGTTTAGTGAGGAGATAATTACTCTGAATTTTTTTTCTTTTATAGAAAGACAAAATTTATCAATAAAAGTTGATGTAAGTAAAGGAGAAAAATTGCGTAATGTTGCTTTAGCTGGTGATTTATCTTGGAATACTTTAAAGCCCTTTTTGCTAAAGAAATTGGACTAGAAACGGGAATTTTTGAAGATTTGTTTGATGAGAAAAGCATGTTTGTATATATTAAACATGGTTTGAAATTTAGGTTATCTCGGAGAGACTCTTAATGAATTGGTTGATTATTCTCATAGTATTGACATGATAACTTTTAAAGTTAATACGAAAAATTTATAAGAATTTAATTAAAGATGTTTAAAATTTGAATTGGACAAGATATGGTTGAATTCTATGACGAAATTCATAAGGAAATTGTTCAACCAATGACTAAACATGAAATTTTGGAAGAGGCGTTGAAATGCGGAGTGGAAAAAAACTTTGAAAATACAAGGTTATGTTCACAGATTTTAACTTTTGAAGATATCTATAAGGGATAGAATAATGTTGGTCTTTTAAACAATGCTTGTCAAAATAGAAGTGTCCTTTCTTTTTAATACCTAGTAAGAAATATAATCAAATGTTTAGTAGCGCGGCGGGCGGGGAAGACAAATAAAAAATTTGTTCATGGATTAATATGCAACATATAATCATTGTTATGACAATATTGGGGAGTGTGTTTTCATTTCTTGAGAATGGTACATTTAAAACTCCTATTCCCGTTCAAGCTATTATGCCCCTGATGATTTATATTGTAAAATTACAAACAAAATATAAAGAAATGATACAAAAACAATATATGTAAAAAAATGATGTAAATAACTACAAAAAAAAAAAGTAAAAAAAAATTCTATTGTATTTACCCACATTTTGTTATATAAAGCTGTAACAAAAATTTAACCCCCTTTTTGGAAAAACTTCTTCATTAGTCTTTGGGTGCTATTAATCATCTTGATTTTGTTTTTGGGAAATAAAAAGGGGGTTTGTTAAAGAGTTTTTTTTTTTTTTTGTTGCTGTTGATTTTTTTTGATAAAAATAATTGGGCCCTTTTTAAAAAAAAAATTTTTTTTTTTTTTTACGAGTGGACTTGTATGCAAAATGATTGATAATGATATAGTAGACCCGGGGAAAAACTTATGTTTGTGGCCTACATTAAAGAAATTTTTGAATGAACACCTTCAATATGAGTATTAACTTTCTTACATTGGACACCATTACCTTTGAACGTTGTTTGATAATAAATCCTTTTGTTAAGCCTAGTAGTATGAAAAAAAGAAATTGAAAGAAAAATTAAAAAAGTGCTTGATTTCAATAAAACTCTCCTAGTATGAATCAGAAAATTGTTATTTTTAAATATTTAGAAAAATTTGGGAAATTTTGGTGTTTAACAAAATTTTTAAAGAAAGTTATAAAACAAAAAAAATTAAAGTTTTCCCGTAATTATTGATGCTGAAATTCAGATGGGAGTTGTGAAAAAATTTTAAAGAAAATATTTTTACATCAGTTGAAAATATTTACCTATTTTAAAAATGGTATTGTTTTTTATTTAAGTATTATGGGCCCAATGTCAGGCATGATAATCATGCAAAGAATTTTGTAATTGGAAAAAGAAATTTTAAAAAAAAAAATTTATTTAAAAAAAAATTTTTAATTTTATCTACTAAAATTTTTGTGTAAAAAAAATTTTTAATTCTGTGTACTAAATTTGTTTTTATTGAAAAAAATTAAATTTAATTATTAAATTTTTTTAAATAAATTTTTAAAAAATGTTTTGAAGATTAATTGAAAAAAAAAGAAAAAAAAAAAAATTTAAAAAAATTTTAAAAATTGGGAAAAATTAAAAAATTTTTTTTTTAAAAATTTTTAAAAAAAAATAATAATTTAAATTAAAAATTAAGAAAAAATTAAAAAAAGTATAAAAAGGGGGGGTGAAAAAAAAAAAGAAAAAATTGAAAGAA
>NW_026468352.1:0-10486 GCF_026875155.1 Cherax quadricarinatus | reverse complement strand
TTTTTTTTCTTGAATGTTTTGATATCCGCCCCATGAGACAATTAAGACATATAATCCTTGTTAACATGAAAAAAATGCCAGGAATTGTGGTCTGTAAAACAAAAAGAAGACTGCTAGCTGGGGGCCCGGGACTAACTGGATGAGATCCTGAATGGGTGGCTGAGAAGCTGGCTGGCTAGCTAGCTTGCTGAGAGAATGGCTGTCAGCTAGCTGAGCCTGGCTGGCTAGTTAGCTTACGGGCCCTGAAAGGCTGCTGAGGAAGCTAATGGTGGCCGAGAAGCTGGCCTGCTTTCTAGTTGGCTGGTGATAAGCTATGGACCAGTGTGTGTATTGCAAGGGGGTGAGAGCTTTACACATGACTCGACCTTGAAGACTGCAAGTTAGAGGTCAAGACCATAGCGTACAGTAGTCTAGTTCGTGCGGCAGTAGACTAGGATTCCGATGTGTTGCTCTCTGGCTCCCTCTTACTCTGTTTGCTTTTCTGGCTCCCTCTTACACTGTTGCTCTCTGGCTCCCTCTTACTCTGGTTGCTCTCTGGCTCCCTCTCTACTCTAGGGGACGAGACCCTTCAGGTTTAAGTGCCTTGATTCTGGCGAGAGGCTCTTGTTGTCAATTTAAAAAATCTTGCCTTTAATTTGTAGATGCGTGTTGCTTATGTTTTTAGCTAGTAAGTGTATGCCATGTTTTGATTTAACCATTCGTTATTTTATATTGATTTTTCCCTTTCATTCCCGAGTAACAAAAGGAAGATTAAAGAATACGATATTGTCTGTTCTTCAGTAAGGTTTTTGATAAAGTGCGTCACATGACTGAGAGAGCAAAGGCACATGGTATAGGATAAATTCTCCAGTGTCGAGGTATGGCTGACTGGTAGGCGACAGTTTATATTAATGGGGAGAAATTGGAATTTAAGAGTGGTTTTGCCACAGGGGTCAGTCATTTTGGGACCCTTATTGTTCACAATCTATTATAATGACATAGAAAAAGGGAATGAATAGCTACACGAATAAATTTGCCGAGGGACAGTAAAATAGGCGGTCAAATAATTTCGGATGAGGACTCGAGAAAAGCATTAAGGATGACTTATATAGGTTGATGTCGTAGAAGTGACAGTATAAAGTTTATGCAAACAGATATAATGGTCAGCCTTAGGAAAAGAAAAAAAAAAAATACAGTACTTACAGGCTAAATAATTTACGTCTTAGTCTAATGTGAATGAGAAAAAAGATTTAGAAAATTTGACTAACAAGTTGAAATACCAACACAACACTGCTTAGTGTTTGCAATAAATCCAATAGTTCTTTACTTCATATCAAAAAGTAATAAATAATTAAAATTCCTCAAATTAACTTCAATTTGATGTATCTTTGGTTAAGCCTGTTAGATCATGTTGCTCATTTTTGCTTCCGTATTACAGAGGAATATGGGGTTGGAAAATGACAGAGGAGAAGACAAATTTCATTCCATGTTTTGGGAAAACCTTTCCCTATGAACATAGGTAAGTACTAAACTTACATGTTTGGAAAAAAAAAAACGTAGAATTGGGAAGGATAGGGATGATGTGTATAAATGGAAAACGGGGAGTAACTAAAGGGGTTTATAAAATGTTTGAAATTATAAGCAAGGCGGGGACTTGCGCTTTTGACTCAAGTTGGAAAAATTTTAAGTTTATTAGTTTTTTGGTTTTGTAATGGGTTGTAGATAAGTGGAACAAACCCCGGGAAAATTCATTGGGCAAGAGTTTGGGCAACTTTAATTTTTGTTTGGGGACGGGGTAAAATGAGTGGGTGTTAAAATGTACAGAAAATGTACAGTGGTTGATACACTGTGCACTTAGTCGTATCTTTTGCGGTAAGTTTCCCCCAAAAAGGGCCTCTTAAACCCATTGTGGGGGAAAACTTTTCCTCGATGTTTCTGGTGTTTTTATCTACATACTGTCATTTTATCCCATACTGTGCGTCAGTCATGGGTGGTAGGTGTGTTGCGTGTTCCTTCATTCTTGTGTTCTTAGTCTAAAGAAAGACCAGGTTGACGAGCCTTCAGCAACAGCTGCTGCACTGGAGAAATTTATGCTGTTGTAATACATTTAAGGTCCATTCAAGGGATGTGCCTTTATCCAAGAAACTGAAATTACCGTTCATTTTTATGACCAGCTTAATTACCACCTATACCTCAGGCGCTGCATGACCTTTGTGTGTGTAGTTCTGTAGCACTGAGAAACTGGCTACTTCATCTTGTATCTTCGATAATTTCAGTATACGAAGATACAAGATGATTGGCAAAGCGTTTAATTCCTCATAATAACGCAACAGTAGCAATAAAATTAATAAAATAATGCTAGAAAATCAGATGTGTTCATATATACTTCTAATTTTATCTCTCGCTGATATTTATTGCTAGTGGTTGCTGTTAATGGGGTTAATATTATGTTGTATCATACCTGAAGAAATCGGAATTAATTTTTTATCGACTCAGGACGAGTCGAGTGCAGGGTAACGGGAGGTAACAGTGTGAGACGGGGAGAGTGACAGCATGACGGGGACCAACAACAGTTATGACTCTCACTACTTATAGTTCCTACGACTGCCCGCGGGGCGCACTGACTCACGCACTTGCTAGGGTGCGGTGTGGGATAAGGTGGGTGCGATGTATGGTTAGGGCCCGACTGACGGTAGAGTGGGTTTATTGGGGAAAGGCGAGGAGAGGAATTGATGGTTTGGGGGGAGGGGTAGTTGAAAGGCGAAGTTCAGGGATAGGTGGGTTGGGGATAGGAAGTGCCTACTCGAAATTAGGATTCTCAAGACATGTTTCTTGCATATTCATTATTTTGTTGTGATTTCGTGGATGTCTTGACAGTATCCATTTATTACCGTTTTGATTGCTATTCATGATACGAGTATCAGGTTCTCTGTATGTTTCATACGATAGTGTATATGATACACAGCAGATTACATAATAAATATACAATACTATATCACATATTGTGTACACGATAAACTACCGTTTTTACCCTGTGTGTATCGCAGTACACAAAATTCATTCGCTGCCTGACTACGGTGGAGTGCGGTTGTGCCCAGCACCCCTCTGCTGTCTTTCAGGCGAGCTACCACAGTACATCAACAACCATTGAGTAGTGTGGACGTGCGCTGCTCATTTTGGGATATCAAAATGGCTGAACATACAGTACGGAGAGTAAATACTATCTGCATAGAGCTGGTTCGTGGTACGTTAAGTGGAGATACGATGAACGTACTTCTCCCTAACATCATCAGGGACACATATGGTATCCCCAACGAGGAATTATATGGCGTCGCTCTTAATGGTTTGTCAAGAATCTTCGTGAAATTTCTGAGAGCCGGCTTCTACACAAGAATTGTCGAGCAGTACCAGGAACAACGCATGAGTGTGAATTCAGCGATGGATGTTGTGTTACATGATGTTTCCAAGTACTACACATGGGTGAAGGTACGGAATGTACCCTTCGAGGCTACGGCGTATGGACTACAGGAGTTTTTTTCGCAGTTATGGGACAGTGCATTCTGCAACCATGGGGTATGGAGGGATGGTCCGTATGAAGGAATGCCGGGAAGGTTCTTACACCCTTAAAATGTCTTTAACAAGGCCTATACCATCCTATGTAACGATGACCGGTTGTAGAACACAGGTTTATGTGTACTATGCAGGTCAGAGAAAAACATGTCGTCTGTGCAGCTCTTATGAGCACATGGCAGCCCAGTGTCCTAGGAGGCAGGCTCCTCGAATTCTGGAAACGCCGATTGTGATTCAACAGTCGTGTGATTTGGTGCCTGGCTCTTTTGCCTCTGGAGGCCGGAGGCCTGATCTCTGGAGCAAGGAGGTCGACCGGGAGGTGGCGGAGGAGGAGACGTGTGTCACTATCCCAGGGAGTCGGGGGAGTCGAAGGTGTTAGCTGAGGAGTCTTTAGTCCAGGAAGCTTCGACTCAGGAGGGTTTACTGGCAGATGTCATCAAGGATTTTTTGGATGGGGATGAGCCCGGGTGTAGAAGGTGTCCTCAGTTTATGTGAAGTTGGAGAGCTGGAGGGACAACAAATTGTGGAGAAAGACTTGAGTAAGAAAAGGCTGGAGTGTGTGGTGGCCGTGGAGGTACACCAGGAGGATTCGTCTGAGGGTGAGATGTGTGTAAGTGGAAGTTCTAGAAAAAGAACTGCGGCATCAGAGATAGACGAGGTTATTACCCCGGGGGCAGAGGCCGGGAAGAAGTCATGGGCAGCGGTTGTGGAGCCGATGCCACATAGTGCTAGAGGTGCGCCTGAGTTGCACAGTGGGAGAGGGGGGGGAGGTGACTGCACAGGTAACTCGAGTGGTAAGGGAATACGCAATGTGAAAAGGGGCAGCGAGTAAATCCCAGCGGCATAGGGGAAAGCCGCCACTTCTATAATTTTTCAGAAGTGTCACGCTTAATGTCAATGGACTTAAGACTGAGGTTAAGAAAGTTTGGTTGGAGGGGTTTTTTTACGGCGGTTTGATGTAGATATTTGCTTTTGCAAGAGCATAATCATAGGGCTGGTTGTGTGTTGGGGTTTTAAAAGGATATCGGATGTATGTTACCAGTGGTTTGCAATTGAAAGGTGGGGTAGCAGTGGCGATAAAGGAGAACCAGCCCCTTGCGTGTCATCGGCTGGGAAGAGGGGGGGGGTGGGAGGGTCGTGAGGGTGGATGGTGTCTGGGGTAGAGTCGAGCTAGTTTTGTAGGAGTTTACATGCCAGCAACTAGCAATACCAGGGTAAAAGTAGATTTTGTCAGAGAGGTATTGCTGTATCACTTGAGAGGTTTGCCTGCTATAACAGTAATAGGTGGTGATTGGAATTGTGTGATTAGGAGTGGTGATGTCGAACCGAAGGGGCGGGTTGTGTGCTGAGTGTGCTGAGGATGTATTGCGAGATATTGGGGTTGTTGATGTGGTGGGGAGGGGGGGGATACCTAGTGGAGCACACGTTCGTCGTAGGGGATATGAAGCGCGATTGGACAGAATTTATATTAAGCAGGGTATAGATGTTGTGAGGGTGCAAACCTTCGATGTGGGGTTTTCGGATCACAGAGCGGTAATAGCAGATTTGATGTGGGATGGAGTGGTGCGTATTTATTCTGGGTACGGGAAAATTAAATGTAAGGCTTCTTAAGGAGGAGGTGGAGGGGCCCTTTTTTCAGTGATTGGTGGTTGCCTTTTTGGGAGGCTAGGGACAGGGAGATAGATCTGTTAGATTGGTGGGAAATGCAGGCAAAACCGGGAATAGCGAATTTTTTTAAGGTTAGGGGACGGGAAAGGCGAGGTGGCGTTTTGGGTTGCAAAATTATCTGGAGGGACAGTTGCAAGATTGTTATGTTGGGGGAGGTGGTATGAGGGATGACATGGACAGTCTGAGGAGTAGGATCGCTGAAATACACAATGATAGGTTTGATGCAATTAGGGTTAGGGCGGGGTTAGAGGATGTATTGTGGGGTGATAAGCCGTCTGGGTTTGTTTTAACGTAAATTTAGGGACCGACAGAGTGTAACCACCATTCTACAATTGGAGACAAGCCCTGGGGTGGGAGGGTATCCAGTGGGTCGAGTCCTTTCCAATACTGAAAGTATGAGTCTCTATGCTGATAGTTGGTTTAGGGAGAAATGGAGTTGGAGGGAGGGGGGTTCCTGGGAGGGTATTTTTGAAGGGGGGTTCCATAGCATTTTAAGTGACAGGATAGAGTGGGGTTGGAGGTTGGTATAAGTGAGGTTTGAGGTGGAAGAGGCAGTTTTCCGGGATGAGTACCGGGACAAAACACCAGGGATAGACGGAAATACCAAATGATTTTTATAGAGCACATTGGGGGTGTATTAGGCAGTGCTTTGTTAGGCTATTGGATCATATGTTAACTAGTGGGAAGTTGGGCACATCGCAAAGTACGGGTGTCATAGTTTTGGTGCCAAAGAAGAGGGGGGTAGAGAGTGGAGTGCTTACCGAGCAATATCTTTGATGTGTGCAGATTACAAGGTTTTTGCGAAAATTTTGGGTAATAGACTGAAGAAGGTCATGGGGTCGGTGATACATGGGGGACAATTTGGAAATCCCGGGGAGGAGTATGCGGGTAGGTCATGGACGTATTCGGGATTTCCTTGAGGGTAGTAGTAAAGGGAGGTATTCTAGGTCTGGATTGGGAGAAAGCTTATGATTATGTTGATAGGGACTTTTTGTTCGAGAGTATGGTGAGAATGGGTTTTGGAGGAGGGTGGTTGGATGGGTGAGGACATTGTATGAGAATGCATCGATGAGAGTACAGGTAAATGGTAGGTTGGGTAGTTCAGTAAGCATGGGGAGGGGTTTAAGGCAGGGGTGTCCACTCTCCCAAATACTCTTTGCATGTATGCAGAATCCTTTCTATGTTCTGGTTGATGGTGGGATGGGAAGGGGTGGGGGAGAGAGGTGAATTTTGTGGGAATATTGTTGGTTATGTAGATGATACAAACTGTTTTACTTAATGAGATAGAAGATTAAGTAAAGTGGAAGGGTAATTGAGATTTTTGGGAATGCTACTGGGATGAGAGTTAATAAGCAGAAATTCACGGTTGTTTTGGGGGTAGCAATTGGGTAGGAGGGACCTTGGGGGAGGAGTTTGGCTGGATAACTGTAGATAGGCTAAAGATTTGTGGATTTTGTATTTAGCAGATGTACAGGAGAGTAGGAGGGTTAATTCAGAAATGGTAATGGACAGAGCTTTGAGTAGGCTCAGGAGTCTAAGGGCCGGGGATGTAACTTGCATCAAAGGGTTGTGGTGGTAAATACGCTGATTTATAGTAAGGTGTGGGGGTGGCGGAAATTTACCCCTTAAGAAGTCAGGATATTATGGAATTACAAAGAAGAGCCTTAAGGTATGTGTGGGGTTTTGGGAGGGCGTGGTTGGGTAAAGATGTGGTAATGACTGCGGTAAGACAGGGAGGATTGGGATTGATTGCATTAGGGTCTAGGGTGAAGGGGCTATATGTGAAGCAGAGGTATATTCGGGCAGCGGGGGAAAGGGTCTTCGGGTGGGGGAGGTGATGGGGGATATCCGCAAATGGTGGGGTGGCAGGGACTTAGTGGAGTGTGAAGACATGTTGCCCGGGTTTTATGTTAAAGGTACGCAATGTTAAAAAACTCAAGGTAAAACGGTTAGTGGGTGTGGGTCGTCGGGCAGGAATCAATGCAAGGGATGGCAGTGTATCCCACATATGATTGGAGAGTGATATGGGTGGAATTTAGTAAATTAAGAATACCGCAAGAGCGAGGGAATTAGTTTATAGATTTCTTATGGGGACGTTAGCATCGAAAGAGGTGCTAAGACGAATGGGTTTTGTGAGAGAGGCATCATGCGGTTTTTGTGGGGAAGTTGAAACGGCTTTTCATGTAGTATATTTTTGTTCTGCTTTGGAGGTGGTAAGATTGTGGTTGAAGAGGGGTTTTTTTTTTATTGGGGGGGGACAGATATCAACCCTCAGGGCTTTAATGTTAGATATGGGAGGGTACCCAAAGAGGTGGGGAGGGCTATCAGATACGTAATAGTTGATTACTTGCATGTTTCTTGGGGATGAGGGAGGTGGAGGGAAACCATTAGGATAAAAGCGTTGGCGGCGTGTTTTTATAGGACAGCATGTAGGAACAAACAATTATATGGGGAAGGTGGGTAAGTAGTTTTCCAGAGGGATATCGTGAGCTTACTGTTGAAAGTCTACTCCGTTTGGTGACGGGGTGAGAGGCAAGGGGTTGGTCCTCTTCAGTGGTGTGTCCTCTTGGAGTGATTGGAAGCCTGATGAGTAAGGTTGATTGGTTTGCAAGGTGGTAGATGTGGGTAAAGTTTTTTTTTGCAGGGAGCCGTCGGGGGCTCCGGGGTATGTAGACCTTTATGAATTTTGTAAAATCACAGAGTCAAAAGTAGTATGTGATTTTCTGTTTTTTCTCTTATTGTTATAAGAAAACCATTTTATATAGGGGGTTTATATTTATATGTATATTGTGAGGATATGTTTTATACATTCGAATCTGATGTTAGATTTATCCTTGTCATATGTCTCTTTTTTATCGTATTGAATGGGTACAAAATGACCTATGTACCAAAATATAAAAGTATTTGATGGGGTTTATATATACCCTTCATTTGATTGGTAGGTCATATTATATATTGAGTGTTAATAGGGAACATTAATTTTGTGTGTTGTGTAGGTGTGTTTGTGGGAACCAATGTCTTAGGTATAGTTCTATCATTGGATGTAATTTTTTTAGTTTATTTGGTGAAAAGTCATTTAGTGCTTTATTTCTATGTATGATCCAGTTTGTTCTGTATGAACAAATGCACATACACGTATGTGTGTATAAGCATGCGTATATATGTATATATATATATGTGTGTGTGTGTGTATATATATATATATATTATATGTGTATGTATATATATATATATATATATATATATATATATATAATGTATATTTTTTGTAGGACTCATTCCTACATGTTTTATAATGACTCCGACTGTTTGTTTGGAAGTCGGTTGGTTGGGTTTTTTTTAGTAGAATTTGTTATATCAATGTGTTACAATGTTTTTTTTTTTTTTTTTTTTGTGTATCTGACATTGTCTGCCACTTCTGTTTTGGATGTTATGTATTTAGTTTGTCTAGTTTTTGTTTTTAGTGATAAGTCTTTTTTGTTTGTTTGTTTGTTTGTTCTAGTATAATCCAGTCTGTGCTGTAAGAACATATGTGCACATACATGTATGTGTATATGTGAATGTGTATGTATATACATATATACATGATTATAGGACTTATTCCTACATGTTTTATGACTCCGACGTTCTATTTTGTAGTCGGTATGTTTTTTTTTTCCCGTAAACGGGTTGGGTTTCTTAGGGTGAATTTCGTTATATCAATATGTTAAAATGGTTTTTTTTTTTTTTTTATTGTGTGTGTACTGACATTGTCTGTCACGGTTTTGGATTTGCTAATTGTCGGCTTGTATCAAGTGTAATGTTGTTTTTAAATAAAATATAAAAAAAAAAAGTTCCTACGACTGCCCGCGGGGCGCACTGACTCACGCACTTGCTAGGGTGCGGTGTGGGATAAGGTGGGTGCGATGTATGGTTAGGGTCGACTGACGGTAGAGTGGGTTATTGGGGAAAGGCGAGGAGAGGAATTGATGGTGGGGGGAGGGGTAGTATGAAAGGCGAAGTTCAGGGATAGGTGGGTGTGGGGATAGGAAGTGCCTACTCGAAATTAGGATTCTCAAGACATGTTTCTTGCATATTCATTATTTTGTTGTGAATTTCGTGGATGTCTTGACAGTATCCATTTATTACCGTTTTGATTGCTATTCATGATACGAGTATCAGGTTCTCTGTATGTTTCATACGATAGTGTATTGATACACAGCAGATTACATAATAAATATACAATACTATATCACATATTGTGTACACGATAAACCTACCGTTTTTTACCCTGTGTGTATCGCAGTAACACAAAATTTTTCATGTTACAATATATTTTCCACGTTAAGCGCATCTTACGTTGTGTAAAACTGTATGGAGAAACATGTCGGGGACTAAGCTGAGGGGGTGGAAGAACTTGTGTACTAGCGAGGGTGAGAGTAGGAGACGAGATGGACGTTTATATTGATCCTGACTTTAATATCAGCAGTTAGGGGTAATGGGTATAGTTAATAGTTAATACATTTTTTGTTCAGGTAAACGGCACCTTTGAAGTTTTTGATACATGGCTCGTTTTGCCTCCTTTTTGAGTAAGATATCTTGGCTGTATGGCGCACGGATTTAACTTTTTTTTTTATCTTTTTAATCTATTAGTAATTAATATTTTGGGAAGATGTCGGTTTAACTGCGCTGTTTCTAGTTGAATTAGTTTTCAAGTCTTCATTTATGGAATTTCGTCGTTAAGAAAAGGTAAGCGAAGTTTTTGTCCTTCCCGAAGTCGCTGCTGTTTACGCAGTACAGACTATGTATAATAATTGTACTTTTGTACCTTTGCCTAAATAAATTTCAAGTTCTGCCCCCGACTACCTTTGGATATTCCGGGGGCTACGCCTTCGCGGCCAGGTCCTGGATCATGTCTTCCTGGTTGATGAATTAGAAAACTGTTGGTGTTAGAAGCACCTAGTTCAACCCAGGCATGTGTGTAGGCTAAATCGGAACTGTATAAAGGAACTAAAATTCCCTCTTCAGAACAGAATTATGTTAATTTCTTTTTTAGTAATATAGAAGAAGAACAGCATTCTATGTTTTATGATGTGAATTGCAGTTTATAAGGTCGTCCTTGTTGACTTCCGGTACTCTTAATGTTACTCCCAGACTTCTGTTTCCACATGGGTTAAACTGAAAGTAAATCTCACAATAGGGGGGGTCAAGTCATTGACTGGAAACTATGCAGCATGACCTCTCGTATGTCTTTACCAAGGACCGTAAAATAGACCAAATAAACATGTCC
>NW_026468351.1:0-13199 GCF_026875155.1 Cherax quadricarinatus | reverse complement strand
CTCCACTATCTTTCTATGATTAACTTCATCCTTCATAAACCCATCCGCTGACACATCAACTCCAAATATCTGAAAGCATTAGCTTCTTCCACACTCCCTCTCTCCAATGTGATATCCAATTATTCTTTATGTAAATCATTTGATACCATCATCACCTTACTCTTATCTATGTTCACTTTCAACTTTCTACCTTTACACACCCTCCCAAACTCGTCCACTAACCTTTGCAAATTTTCTTTAGAATCTCCCATAAGCACAGTATCATCAGCAAAAAGTAGCTGTGTCAACTCCCATTTTGTATTTGATTCCCCATAATTTAATCCCACCCCTCTCCCCAACACACTAGCATTTACTTCTTTTACAACCCCATCTATAAATTATTGCATACACAAATTTTCACTTGTCCTATATGGCAAGATGAGCGTTGCTGTTTAAGCCAAGATCGCAAATTCTGCCTATTCGGCACGACATATATATATATATATATATATATATATATATATATATATATATATATATATATATATATATATATATATATATATATATATATATATATAATTTAGCATATAACATAATATAATATGCAATAAGTAATAAAAAACAGGGAGGGGGACATGGAAGTAGTTTTATGGCTTTCGGCACACAGTAGAATTCAGAAACTTGATGGATCAAGGAAAGAGCTGGGGTTAACCAGGAAATTCTGGAAATATAGAAAAAAATGCCAACACATTATCTTTTGAAACCAAGCACCATCATATAGGAGTATAGGAAGTGATGGGCCAAGGTAGGCATCCACAGTCCTGAGCATAAGTGTGTTTGAGATAAGTGATGCGTGCAAGTTTTTGAACGCCTAAAAAGACTGATTATCATGGCTCCTTTACTTCAGAGCTCTAATTTTAAAGCAATCACATTTAATACAACGTGGGAATTAGTGCAAATGTTGCTCATCCTACATGCATTTCTTTAGAGAAACTGTCGACACATCAAACGAATTTCAGCACTATAGACAAAGAATCATTCGTGTTGGTATTAACTTTAAGACAGTTTGAGGTGTACCTGGGCGCACCGCCACGTCCAGTTCTGGTATACTCGGATTACAGTCTGTCACTTTTAATCACAGTATGAGAAGTAAAAATGAGCAACTGGTGTTTTAAGCTGGATGTATTCATCCGTATAACAGAATGATGCATCACATTATGAGACAGCTCTACTAATTGGCTGGCACGTTATCCAAGTCACAAATAAATGTCGCAGGGTTGTAATTCTAGATGGCAACAGAAGGTTTGTATGAAGGAGTGTGTGTACTTATTTATATCACTCCACTGACCACTCCGTTCCACTTCTTGACCACTCTAAAACTGAAGAAATACTTACTAACCTTGCTAACTCATCTGTTTTCCACTTGCGTATAGCTGTGCCCTCATCTTCCTGATATCCATCTCCAACAATCTGTACCTCCACCCTATCAATTCATCTCAGTATTTTATACATCGTTTTCGTATAATCCCCGAGGCCTTTTGTCTTCTGTCAGGTTTAGATAATTTAATCTCACTTCATAGCTCCTACCCCTGAGCTCCGGGACTAGTCTCCTTGACAATCTCTGCACCTCGTCTCCAGTTTCTGGACATCACATTGCTTAGGTAAGCTGGTGATATCTTGGTTATATCACTCTAACTCTAATATATATATATATATATATATATATATATATATATATATATATATATATATATATATATATATATATATATATATATATATATATATATATTATATATATATATATTATATATATATACACATATATATATATAAAAAATATATATATATATATATATATATATATATATATATATATATATATATATATATATATATATATATATATATATATATATATATATATATATATATATATAAAATATAGGGAGGTACCACCTCTAGAACTGTTCAGCTTACCTAAGCAATGTGATGTGTTGGGGCATGATTCCACAAAACCTGTCTCTTGATTTGCATTCCCCTGGAATGCAGGCGAGAAAAATACATAATAATATACATCTGGAAAATCTTAGAGGGATTAGGACTAAATTTGCACACAAAAATCACTCGCTGCGAAAACAAAAGATTCAGTAGGCGGTGCAACATCCCCCAGTGAAAAGCAGGGGGCGCCTTGACTACACTAAGGGACAACACAGTAAGTGTCAGGGTCTCAAGACTGTTTAACTGCCTCCCAGCATACGTAAGGGGGATTACGAATAGACCTCTGGCTGTCTTCAAGAAGGCACTGGACAGGCACCTAAAATCAGTACCTGACCAGCCGGGCTGTGGTTTGTACACCGGTTTATGTGCAGCCAGCAGTAACAGCCTGGTTGATAAGGTTCTGATTCACGGGGAGGCCTGGTCACAGACCGGTCCGTGGGGGCACTGACCCTCAAAAACCCTCTCCATGTATACTCCAGGTAAATAATGTTTCACATGTATACCTTCTCATCTAAGAAATAAATATTTGTTTTAATACACTAGCCTGGTCACAGACCGGGCCGCGGGGGCGTTCACCCCCGGAACTCTCTCCAGGTAAACTCCAGGTATCCCCCGCTCAGCTAGAGTGGCCCTAAAAAGAGGAAATACATTCGCCTTCATCCATTCAGTAATTGCCCTGCCGCATGTAAAGAGATCACAATTCAGAAGACTCTCTAAATCACATAATCCCCGCCCCCTTCAGAGTACAGGCACTCTACTCTCCACCTTTAGGATTGAATTCTGGTAATCCGGTTCACCCTTAATCCCTTCATAAATGTTACCTTGCTCACTCTCCACCAGCACGTCAGGCTATGAAGGGAAGGGGATTGAGGGATGATGGATCTGATTCAAAGTTAGAGCTGTCACAATTGCTTTTTCCTGGTAACAGTTCTTTTCGGGGTTTCTGAAAGGCAGGTACAAAGTTGGTGGAGGAATTCGGGAATGTATGTAAAAGAAGGAAATTAAAGTGAACCTAGGAAAGAGCAAATTAATGATAGTAACAAAAAGAAGTCTAGGCAATGAAAGATTTAATATTAGATTGGAGGGAGGGAGTAAGGAGGAAGTGAATGTAATGAGAGATCTGGGAGTGAACATATCAGCAGATGGGTCTATGAAAGATGAGGTAAACTGTAGACTAGAAGGGAGGGAGGGAATTTGAGTAGTGAGTTGAGACTTCTTTGTGTACATTTATCATCGTCATTAGCAGTCTAAGATGAAGACTACGAGTGCAAACTGAGTATCCGTGGTACGATCCCCGGCATGGGTGGAAACGTTAGGTGTTTCCTTACACCTACTGACCCTGTTCGCCTAGCATGAAGTTGATACCTGGGTGTTACTCGACTGTTGTGGGTCGCATCCCAGGGGGGTGGTAGTATACTTTAGATAAGGCTGGTCCTTGAAATGAGTTAAGATAGAAACTGTTTTGTGTAAAAAAATACATTATAATATAATAACATTAATATTTTTATTTCTTTAAGTACACGTACAAGGTATACAGTCCTAGCTGACATCACTGACATACTACTATATAGAAAGCTCCTTGTTATGCTGAGCATTTCGGGCAAATTAGGTCAGTTTTGTTCCAGGATGCGACCCACACCAGTTGACTAACACCCAGGTACCCATTTTATACTAATGGGCGAACATGGACAGCAGCGTCTTACGGAAACACGGCCTAATGCTTTCCGGCCGTACCGGGGATTTGATCTCCGGACCTCAGTGTGTAAGCTGAATGCACTAGTGATCGAACTACGGGACACAGTCACCTTATACTTAAGATGTTCATATTAGGCTCACGTGTGCTGCCCAATTTATTCTCTCTTGTTGAGAATGAGGAATCCTTAAAGAGCTTGATTTTACTTGTAGCTACAAACAACATCTCTACCAGGAACCTCGCAATTATATATCATAAACATTATATAAATTTAGTTTCTATGAATTATTTAAAGCCCTTAACATCAACTTTCATTTGTGATTGAAAGAAATTGTCGTGGTGCCAGAGTGAGGGAGACACGTAAACACTCCACAATTAACACCTGCGGCCAGCAGTAACAGCTTGGTTGATCAGACCCTGATCCAACATGAGGCCTGGTCTCAGACCGAGTCGCGGGGGCGTTGACCCTCGAAACCCTCTCCAGGTAAGCTCCAGGTCTCCAGGCAGAGTCACACAGATAAGAAAGGCTCCTGTAACATAAACACACTTTACACAGCAGAGTCCAAGGAAGAGGACGACCAAAACATTGATCACGATCTACTAGTAGATTGCAAAGCACTGCAGAACACTTTCTAGTACAAAACGAGATGACTGGTAGGCTAGCCTAGTAAGAGTGAGACGAATACTCCTACTTACAATCAGAGTTCCCCTCAAGGAAGGTTCCTTGATGTTGGTGAGGGGCTCTTGATTTAGGGAATTGGATCTGTGCTCCAGTTCCCCGAATTAAGCCTGAATGCCTTCCACATCTCCCCCCCCAGGTGCTGTATAATCCTCCGGGTTTAGCGCTTCCCCCTTGATTATAATAATAATAATACAATCAGAGTTCTTTATTTCACCACCAATGTCGTTAGGAACTTCTATGTATATTATGTATATTTAAGTAATTTAAAAAATAAGACTATTAATTTTGAGGACAAATTTCTTGAATAATGTTACCGATAATTCTACAGCTAACTTTCAATTCTATAAAATTTTGAACTACCGTCAACTGACCTGTTAAGATAGTTGGTTAGGTTAGGTAAGGTTCGTCAGGAAACAGGACAAATGTTTCCTGACGCGGGTCTTAGTCAGATGATGACCCGCCTTTGGAGCTTTTGCTCATCTGACCGAGGCCTTCCGCTGGCTTACCGGTCCAGCCCTTTAAAAATTATGGTCATTTATAACCAGTCTGTCTATATAATTAAGTTGTTACTTAGAGACGTCTAAGTAACAGTTCAGATATTTGCTGTTAGCCAAATGTCTCTTAAGTAACAGCTTAGATATTTGGAATAATTAATGGTGTGAAGGTCAGTGAACAATTAATTACCTTAACAGTGTGAACGTGAATGTTGGTTCTGGTAATAAGAAATAAAAAATCATACTGCTTATATAATGAGCTGCAGACAGAATACATTTTCACGATGATAAACTGTAAGCGTGTGTGTGTGTGTGTGTGTGTGTGTGTATTTGTTGCAAAAGGGAAATTACAGAGGCTTGAAACCAGCATCTAGGTAGAAGCGGCTGGGCTTGTGAGATACGAGCATACCTTTCCTGGATCACATAGCAGTTAAAACACACAGACACAAACACACACACACACACACACACACACACACACACACACACACACACACACACACACACACACACACACACACACACACACACACACACACACACACGCACAACACACACACACACACACACACACACACACACACACACACGTGGAGAGGGTAACAGGAGTAGGATGGGAAAAGCAAACTATAAATGAGGGGACTACACAGGTATAATGAACTTCCTGCTAACAACAAAATGCAAGGAGGCAGAGGAAAAAATTTAGTCCCAAGGGCAACAGAAATAATGGGATGACCAGAACGAGCCCTTAGTTTACCATAAGGTGTAGGGAGGCAAAACTAAGTGCACTAGAGAAAGGAAAAAATACAGAAGACAAAGGACCCAGGAAAATAAAGAATTAGTCGAAGAGCTAGAAACGAGTATGCACAGATAAGGAGGGAGGCTCAGCGACTGTACGAAAACGACATAGCATCAAAAGTCAAGTCTGACCTGAAGTTGTTGTATAGCCACATCAGGAGGAAGACAACACTCAAAGCCCACACAATCAGGTTGAGAAAAGAAGTAGGGAAGCTCACAAGAAATGACCAAGAAGTATGTGAGGAGCTCAATATGAGATATAAGGACGTATTTACAGTGGAGACAGAAAGGACTCGGGGAAGTCAGAAGAGAGGGGTACACCAGCAAGGGATATACCAACAAGTATTGGATTAAATACACACAAGCGAGGAGGAGGTGAAGAAGCTGCTAAGTGACCGTGATACCTCAAAGGCGGTGGGACCGGACATCTCTCCATGGGTTCTTAGAGAAGGAACAGAGATGCTGTGTGTGCCACTAACAACAATTTTCAGCACATCCATTGAAACTGGGCAACTACCTGAAGTATGGAAGACGACAAATGGAGTCCCCATTTTTAAGAAAGGAGATAGACATGAGTGTCTGTGTCGCCAGTATCACTGACGTGTATAGTATGCAAAGTCATTGAGAAGATTATCAGGAGGAGAGTGGTGGAACACCTAGAATGGAACAAGCTTATGAACGACAGCCAGACGGATTCAGGGAAGACAAATCCTGTGTCACAAACCTACTGGAGTTTTATGACAAGGTAAAAGAAGTAAGACACGAGAAAGAGAAGGTCGGGTAAATTGCATTTTCTTGTACTACAAGAAGGTCTTCAACACAGTTCCTCACAAGAGATTAGTGCAAAAGCTAGAGGATCAGGCAAGTATAACAGGAAGGGCACTGCAATGGATCAGAGAATACCTGACAGGGAAACAACAATGAGTCATGGTACGTGACGAGGTACCAGAGTGGGCGCCTGTTACGACTTTTTGGTTCGTGTAACTTAAATAAAACGTCCTGGCTCCTAAAGGGTAAATGACTTACCTGTCTAGGGGCATTTGTATTATTTAAAATAGAAAAAGAAGCCACTCTAGGGCCAGTTTGTACCTTCACATTTTATGTGGAACGTTAATTAGTAGATAATATTATTATAAGGAAGGATACAAAAACTCACCTATACAAAAACGTAATGTATATTAATCATAAAGTATATACAACCTACAGTCTACGCTACTACAACCAACTTCAACACACTCCAGTACACATTAGCTCACTAGTACATTGCTACTAGTGAGTAAAACAAAATACATAAACATTTATATGCTGTTTGCAGATGATGTGAAGTTAATGAGGAGAATTAAATCGGATGAGGATCAGGCAGGACTACAAAGAGACCTGGACAGGCTGGAAGCTTGGTCCAGCAACTGGCTCCTCGAATTTAACCCCGGCAAATGCAAAGTAATGAAGTTCGGGGAAGGACAAAGAAGGTCGCAGACAGAGTATAGGCTAGGTGGCCAAAGACTGCAAACCTCACTCAAGGAAAAGGATCTAGTGGAGGCAGGAACCATACATGGCTTTAAGATGAGGTATGATAAAGCTCATAGATCAGGGAGAGAGAGGACCTAGTAGCCTTCAGTGAAGAGGCGGATCCAGGAGCTGAGTCTCGACCCCTGCAACCACAATTAGATGAGTACACACACACACACACACACACACACACACACACACACACACACACACACACACACACACACACACACACACACTCAAGCGAGACTGAAAAAACATTAGCGTATTGATCAGTGTTTTAACTTGGTAGCCACAAAAGTCAGGAAGTTGGTGGAGAGGCTTCCGGTAAGCATTTTTACCGTAGCTTACGAGAGGCAGAGTGGGTGTGTGAGGCAGGCTTTGTTTGTCTCTCTCACTCTTGTCCCCCAACTTCCTCGCTGCCACCGCTGCCAATGCCTCTGCCTTCACTGTAGTGGTTGTTGCCACTGCCTCTGCTTTCACTGTAGTGGTTGTTGCCACTGCCTCTGCCTTCACTGTAGTGGAAGTTGTCACTGCTTCTGCGTTCACTGTAGCGGTCTCTGCCCTCACTGTAATGGTCTCTGCCCTCACTGTAGCGGTCGCTGCCGTCACTGTAGTGGCCATTGACACTGCCTTCACTGTAGAGGCCTCTGTCTTCACTGTAGTGGTCTCTGCCCTCACTGTAGTGGTTTCTGCCCTCACTGTAGCGGTCGCTGTCGTCACTGTAGTGGCCATTGCCACTGCCTCCACTGTAGTGACTTCTGCCCTCACTGTAGTGTCTGTTGTCACTGCCCTCACTGTAGTGTCTGTTGTCACTGCCCTCATTGCCATGGTCTCTTCTAATACCACTGTCGGCATCATCACCGTTACTACCATTATCACTGCTGTCGTTGCCATTGCGGCGCTGCTGCTACCGCTACCATCATGCTGCTTCTGCCACAATCGCTGCCGCTATCACTTCCACTGCCACTGCCATCGTACCTTCTGCTCTCGTTCCTGCAGCCATAATAGTTGTTGCCATCACTCTGCCATTAAAGATGCTTTCCTCACTGCCGCCGGCATCATAGCTGCGGACCTAGCTGTCGCTGCCACCGATGCCGCAGCCGCAGATGCCGCCGCCGCCACCACCTTAACGGCCGCTCTCGCAGACCATTCTTACAACAAAAGGGGTAAACTTTTACTTTAGAACGCTTCTTATTTTCCATCGTCTATCTTGTTGCCAGACGCATCACAGCGCAATTTTTATAATATCCTTATTAATGGTAACATTCACGCTTTTGCAGTTTTATATAACCTAACCACAACAATCCGAGTTAATCTACTTTTCTTTATAAAAAATAAAAACATGACTTGGAGAAAAAATAGAAAACGTTTAAAACTGACGTCAAAGTGTCAAAGTATGCTAAAGGTGTAAAGCTGACTAGTAGTAGAGATGCTGAATGCTGTCTTTGTTGGTGTTACGCCCAAAAGTCGATTTTCTCAAGTAAATCACAGAACGAGTAGTGTTTTTTTTTTTCAATTCTGTTATTACCATTTTGGGAATCATGAGAGCGCCTTTTAATGGATGAGAAATGTCCCAGCTTATTAGGTTCTTGCTTCTGTTGTACGAAAATGACGATATTAAACGTCGGTGTCAGGAGTCATCCACAGTCAGACAAATACCATAAACCAGAATAGTGGTACATTCACTTTATCATCTTCCACAGCACAGATGTTGGAACAAAGGCGACCCAGTAGGTGCCTTAGGGCTTCCTGCAGTTGCGCTCATCACTGACCACTAGCCTAGTATGTTCTAAATATCCTGTAAGTTTTTTTTCCATTATGCTTGTATTTGATAAAGCCCATTAGTGGGTGAACGTTGTACCAATAAAGACTTCACTCCATTTAGTGTCCATTTACCAAATCGACAAAACCTTAATGTTCGTCCACACGACCGTCACCTGTGTCTCTCCTCTCTCGGTGCCTCTACTGCTCAAGTGTTGACTTTAATTAAGTTCTTGTTGCCTCTTATTAATTCAAGCTGCTACTTTTTGGGAAATGATTTATCACTGAGATGCATTGGTTTCGCAGAGAAACTTTCATTCTGATCACCTGCTTACAATCACAACTGGAAGATTCTCAAAAACTTGCAGCGCGTAATAATTTCAGAAAGATAATATTTCCTGACGTAGTATAAATAAGATAAAACTTATATGTTTTGTCAAGTTCAGTATTTATTTTTAAAGCCTTAACAACAGTACTCTTTGTATGTAAGCTAAAGTATTCATCTTAGATATCTGTATAGGTATTTATATTTATATATTTTGACTTAAATAGCAACGCTCTTCTTGCCGAATAAGGCAAGCGATAATTTGTATATGCAATAATTTCACAAAAATCATTCTAATCCTAACGGAAAAAATATATTTAATTTTTTTTATTTATTATTAAATTATCGTAAACGTATCTAAAATATATTTAGTTGGATTAGACTAAATTAAAATTAGAAAAGTTTTCTAAGGTTCTCTTGATACAAAATTATAAGTTTTTACATTAACATAAATGAATTTTTTTTTTAAATGAGTTCTTGCTAATTGACCAATTTTACCTATTCGGCACGACACACACGCACACACATGTATATATATATATATATATATATATATATATATATATATATATATATATATATATATATATATATATATATATATATATATATAGTAGTAGGTTGGTAGACAGCAACCACCCAGGGAAGTACTACCGTCCTGCCAGATGACTGTGAAACAGAAACCTGTAACTGTTTTGCATGATGGTAGGATTGCTGGTGTCTTTTTCTGTCTCATAAATACGCTAGATAACAGGGATATCTTGCTACTCCTACTTACACTTTGGTCACACTTCACAGACACGCACATGCATATATATATACATACATCTAGGTTTTTCTCTTTTTTCTAAATAGCTCTTGTTCTTCTTTATTTCTTCTATTGTCCATGGGGAAGTGGAAAAGAATCTTTCCTCCGTAAGCCATGCGTGTCGTATGAGGCGACTAAAATGCCGGGAGCAATGGGCTAGTAACCCCTTCTCCTGTAGACATTTACTAAAAAAGAGAAGAAGAAAATCTTTATAAAACTGGGATGCTTGAATGTGCGTGGATGTAGAGCAGATGACAAGAAACAGATGATTGCTGATGTTATGAATGAAAAGAAGTTGGATGTCCTGGCCCTAAGCGAAACAAAGCTGAAGGGGGTAGGGGAGTTTCGGTGGGGGAAATAAATGGGATTAAATCTGGAGTATCTGAGAGAGTTAGAGCAAAGGAAGGGGTAGCAGTAATGTTGAATGATCAGTTATGGAAGGAGAAAAGAGAATATGAATGTGTAAATTCAAGAATTATGTGGATTAAAGTAAAGGTTGGGTGCGAGAAGTGGGTCATAATAAGCGTGTATGCACCTGGAGAAGAGAGGAATGCAGAGGAGAGAGAGAGAGATTTTGGGAGATGTTAAGTGAATGTATAGGAGCCTTTGAACCAAGTGAGAGAGTAATTGTGGTAGGGGACCTGAATGCTAAAGTAGGAGAAACTTTTAGAGAGGGTGTGGTAGGTAAGTTTGGGGTGCCAGGTGTAAATGATAATGGGAGCCCTTTGATTGAACTTTGTATAGACAGGGGTTTAGTTATAGGTAATACATATTTTAAGAAAAAGAGGATAAATAAGTATACAAGATATGATGTAGGGCGAAATGACAGTAGTTTGTTGGATTATGTATTGGTAGATAAAAGACTGTTGAGTAGACTTCAGGATGTACATGTTTATAGAGGGGCCACAGATATATCAGATCACTTTCTAGTTGTAGCTACACTGAGAGTAAAAGGTAGATGGGATACAAGGAGAATAGAAGCATCAGGGAAGAGAGAGGTGAAGGTTTATAAGCTAAAAGAGGAGGCAGTTAGGGTAAGATATAAACAGCTATTGGAGGATAGATGGGCTAATGAGAGCATAGGCAATGGGGTCGAAGAGGTATGGGGTAGGTTTAAAAATGTAGTGTTAGAGTGTTCAGTAGAAGTTTGTGGTTACAGGAAAGTGGGTGCGGGAGGGAAGAAGAGCGATTGGTGGAATGATGATGTGAAGAGAGTAGTAAGGGAGAAATAGTTAGCATATGAGAAGTTTTTACAAAATAGAAGTGATGCAAGGAGGGAAGAGTATATGGAGAAAAAGAGAGAGGTTAAGAGAGTGGTGAAGCAATGTAAAAAGAGAGCAAATGAGAGAGTGGGTGAGATGTTATCAACAAATTTTGTTGAAAATAAGAAAAAGTTTTGGAGTGAGATTAACAAGTTAAGAAAGCCTAGAGAACAAATGGATTTGTCAGTTAAAAATAGGAGAGGAGAGTTATTAAATGGAGAGTTAGAGGTATTGGGAAGATGGAGGGAATATTTTGAGGAATTGTTAAATGTTGATGAAGATAGGGAAGCTGTGATTTCGTGTATAGGACAAGGAGGAACAACATCTTGTAGGAGTGAGGAAGAGCCAGTTGTGAGTGTGGGGGAAGTTCGTGAGGCAGTAGGTAAAATGAAAGGGGGTAAGGCAGCAGGGATTGATGGGATAAAGATAGAAATGTTAAAAGCAGGTGGGGATATAGTTTTGGAGTGGTTGGTGCAATTATTTAATAAATGAATGGAAGAGGGTAAGGTACCTAGGGATTGGCAGAGAGCATGCATAGTTCCTTTGTATAAAGGCAAAGGGGATAAAAGAGAGTGCAAAAATTATAGGGGGATAAGTCTGTTGAGTATACCTGGCAAAGTGTATGGTAGAGTTATTATTGAAAGAATTAAGAGTAAGACGGAGAATAGGATAGCAGATGAACAAGGAGGCTTCAGGAAAGGTAGGGGGTGTGTGGACCAGGTGTTTACAGTAAAACATATAAGTGAACAGTATTTAGATAAGGCTAAAGAGGTTTTTGTGGCATTTATGGATTTGGAAAAGGCGTATGACAGGGTGGATAGGGGGGCAATGTGGCAGATGTTGCAGGTGTATGGTGTAGGAGGTAGGTTACTGAAAGCAGTGAAGAGTTTTTACGAGGATAGTGAGGCTCAAGTTAGAGTATGTAGGAAAGAGGGAAATTATTTCCCAGTAAAAGTAGGCCTTAGACAAGGATGTGTGATGTCACCGTGGTTGTTTAATATATTTATAGATGGGGTTGTAAGAGAAGTAAATGCGAGGGTCTTGGCAAGAGGCGTGGAGTTAAAAGATAAAGAATCACACATAAAGTGGGAGTTGTCACAGTTGCTCTTTGCTGATGACACTGTGCTCTTGGGAGATTCTGAAGAGAAGTTGCAGAGATTGGTGGATGAATTTGGTAGGGTGTGCAAAAGAAGAAAATTGAAAGTGAACACAGGAAAGAGTAAGGTTATGAGGATAACAAAAAGATTAGGTGATGAAAGATTGGATATCAGATTGGAGGGAGAGAGTATGGAGGAGGTGAATGTATTCAGATATTTGGGAGTGGACGTGTCAGCGGATGGGTCTATGAAAGGAGTCTGTGGAGACAAAGAACTTTGAAAGGAGTCTGTGGAGACAAAGAACTTTGTCCTTGGAGGCAAAGAGGGAAATGTATGAGAGTATAGTTTTACCAACGCTCTTATATGGGTGTGAAGCATGGGTGATGAATGTTGCAGCGAGGAGAAGGCTGGAGGCAGTGGAGATGTCATGTCTGAGGGCAATGTGTGGTGTGAATATAATGCAGAGAATTCGTAGTTTGGAAGTTAGGAGGAGGTGCAGGATTACCAAAACTGTTGTCCATAGGGCTGAGGAAGGGTTGTTGAGGTGGTTCGGACATGTGGAGAGAATGGAGCGAAACAGAATGTATCAGTCTGTAGTGGAAGGAAGGCGGGGTAAGGGTCGGCCAAGGAAAGGTTGGAGGGAGGGGGTAAAGGAGGTTTTGTGTGCGAGGGGCTTGGACTTCCAGCAGGCATGCGTGAGCGTGTTTGATAGGAGTGAATGGAGACAAATGGTTTTTAATACTTGACGTGCTGTTGGAGTGTGAGCAAAGTAAAAATTTATGAA
>NW_026468350.1:0-37357 GCF_026875155.1 Cherax quadricarinatus | reverse complement strand
CTCTTACAGCAAAAATATCTATATTAACTGCACTTGCAAGTAATCTTAGCTCATCTATCTTATTTCTTAGACTCCTACTATTTGTATAGTAAACCTTAAGGGAGCTAGTCACTCGTTGCCCTCTACTATCTCTCTTTGTTTGTTGATCAATTGATTTGCCTTTACTAGCAACTTTATTTTAAATATTGTCTTTTAAACATATCCTTGGGGTATCCTGGTAATATCTGCTGTTTTCAACCCTAATGCCTGATTGTTTCCCACAAACACCCTTACCTCTATAATCTATCAGTTTAAATTTCTACACAAGTCATGAATTACCCCCTCAATCGAATTGGCTAATGCAACCACTCTAACCCCAGAGAGATGAACCCAATCCCTTGCATACATATCATGCTTGCCATAGAATTTGTCCCAATTGTCAATGAATGACATTGCAAATTCCTTGCAGTACCTGTCCAGTCAGCAATTTATACCAATTGCCCTAGACATCCATTTATTGCCCACTTCCCTTCTAGGCAAGATGCTACATATGATTGGGATCCTTCCCTTAGACCTGACAACTTCTAAGGTTGACCTGTACTTATCCAGCAGCTCCTGCCTCCTGCCCTTCCTGATGTCATTTTCACCAGCATTAAGAAAGATAATTGGTTTGTTCCCATTACCTGACATATTATCCAACCTGCTGACTGTCACCAACACTAGCTCCTGGGAGGCACACCCTCTGTCTGACCTTCTTATCACTGTTACAAAAATCACGGTCCATATATCTTACCTGAGAATCTCCTCCAATTAGAATAATCTTATCTTGATTAGAAGGAGAATCAGTAGTACCTTTAACCTCACTACCCACTGAAATACAGTCGTCCTGGAGAACAGAGAATCGATTTCCTACCTTTACATCTTCTCTATTAACCTTACTTATCCTCCTTCTTCCTGAATTGTGAACCACTTGGCACTTAAACCGGTTGCAATTCTTTAGCTCACTGCTGGTATCCTTTTCTTCACCAGCTCCCACCATCTAACATTCACTCCCAAACCCATCTAGGCGAAGCTTCAACCTCTTATTTTCCTCCTGAAGAAGTAGAACCTCCTTCTTCTACACTTTAACCTGAGATTCCAAAACACTACAACAAGCCATGGTGCTCAGTAACACCCCACGCTATTTCCCAGACAGCTTAGGACAGTAGCCACACGTGACCTCTGACCGCAGCGTACTTACGTGCAGATAAGGGTACTTACCACCGTGCAGGGAAGGGTACTTACCACTGTACAGGGGAAGGGTAGTTACCACCGTGCAGGGAAGGGTACTTACAACTGTTCAGAGAAGGGTACTTACCACCGTGCAGGGAAGGGTAAATGTTGAAGGTGTTGTCGTGCAGCCAGGAAGTAACAGTCACGTGCTCCCTCACGTAGGAAGGTACGGCGCACCTCAGCACGGCAGTGTTGCCAGACATCACCAGTTGGTCGTACACCTGCACCTCGTACTCCCCCACCACAACTGTCAACACGTGCAAAAACATGTGTTAATTTCTGTTCTTAAGGACTACTTATCGCTAGAAACACCAGTCTCCCACAACAGGATACACAACAATCCACAACTGCAGACCATACCAAGTTGGGGGTGGTATTGCAATCTATTACTCTAACCAATTATCTTGTATTAGCACCACTTGCTTTAGTGATGAATATGGAGAATACATTTTTGCTAATTTTACTGTAAAAAACCTTAAGACGCCTATAACAATCGGTGCCATTTACCGGATACCCCACACAAACACCCCAAATTTCAGTGAGAAATTAAAGGCACTAATAACAAACAGACAAATGAATAAGCACCACCTTCTCTTAGCTGGAGACTTCAACATCAACCTTGGCCTACTAGATGATCAGCCTGTAACTGATTTCATCAACAATATGAACAACACACTTCTCATACCAACAATAACTAAACCAACCAGGCTCACTGAAACAAGTGCACCCTTAATAGACCACATATGGACCAATATACTAGCCCCCCTTAAATCAGGGATAATCACAGATAGCACTACAGACCACTACCCTACCTTCCTCTTGACAAACATTAGTAAACCAACACTTGAATACAACAAAGTTTCATTTAGACTCCATGATGAGGCCTCAATAAGGAAGTTCACAGCTGATCTAGAGACTGTTGACTGGCCTACAGAATTCTCCAAGGCCAATGGTATTGATGATTGGACAGACATTTTTCTTAACAAATTGCTTAGACTATACAACAAACATTGTCCTATAAAAACGAAACAGATCACAAACAAACGGCTTGGATGCCCATGGCTAACCAGCACCATTCTGAAATCCATTGATAAGAAACACCAATATGAAAAGCAATATAGACAGGGCTTAATACACAAAGATGTTCTTAAACACTATTCATCAGTCCTCACCAAAGTAATAAAGAAAGCCAAACAACTATACTACTCCGGTAGATTCACTGACACAAGAGGAGACATAAAAATGACCTGGAAAACACTCTCTCAGATTCTAGGGACCCACAAACTGAAAAAAAACAAGAATATTGTCCTAACTAAACCTAATGAAACACCACTGCATCCCAATGACACAGCTAACAAGATAAACTACTTCTTCTCAACCATAGAATCTAATCTCGCCAATAAAATCCCACGTACCAATGCCCATGCCGGGGACTACCTAGATGGGAATTTCCCAAATTCCTTCTATCTTGCACCAACTGAGCCCACGGAAGTCGCCGAGATTATAAAGTCACTTAAAAATAACTCAGGGAATCTGTCTCATGTCCCACCATTATTGTACAAGCGAGCGGCCCATGTCCTCTCGCATGCTATCTCATTACTTTTTAACAAGTCACTAGAAACTAGCACCTTCCCGAAACTACTCAAGACGGCAAGGGTTACACCAATGCATAAAGGTGGTGACCCTACAGATTTAAACAACTATAGGCCAATATCAAACTTACCATTGTTATCCAAAATCTTTGAGAAACTCGTGCACAGGAGACTATATTCACTTCCATCTTTAACTCCACCATCACTCATTATCATTGTAACATCAGTCATTCATCACTCATCACTCACTTATCACCAATTATCTTCACTCACTTATCACTCGCCAGCTCTCACTTATCATTCACTCCCATCATCACTTATCACTCTCATTTCCTCAATTATCATATCTCACCCATCATCATCGCCACCATCCACTTATCAATCACCATCACTCACATAACTTCATCACCGTTCACTCATCACGCCTCCACTCACTTATAATCTAAAATCACTGACCATAATCTCATTTAACTTCACTCACCATCACTCAACTTAAAATCATCACATCACTCACTTTTCTCACTGACCATCATCTATCTTATCACTCAACATCACTCCACCATCCTCTCATTATCATTATTCTCCATCGCTCCACTTTTTCTTTACGCAAATATCACTCACTTAATCATAACTCACCATGGCTCACTTATCAACTCACCACATCCTCATGTTGCAACCCCTGAATAGGTTGCAATGGATTAATTATATATAGATATTTTTATCATATATATACTATATTATTATATATTATTTTTATATATTTATTATATATATATATATTTATATATATATATATTTATTACCTTTTATTTAATTTTATATTGCTTTTATTTGCGTAAATAGCTAAATCGTAAATATATTGATTTATATTATTATTATTTGACTTAGTTGAAATTTTGTTAGTAGGAATGTAACATATATGTGATCAGTTACAAGTCTTGGTTGTCTAAACTACTGTAATTATCGCCATTGGATCGGTTTCCCTGCCGGTTCTTGCTGGGCAGCAACAACGGAGCCTATCACGTAGAATCGTGGGGAGGGGGGTCGTCCTCACCGCGCCTGAAGTATTCCAGTCTGGTCTAGAACTCGATGGGTTGGTTGGTCGTATTCAAGACAAAGTGCTAAATCTCCCTATTGGGCCCTTGTTGGAGATAGTCTTCTTGTTCATTATTGTTGTTCTGGAGACTGTTCACCAGAAAACACTGTATTGACTAGTGATTTTCGACGTTGTACTGTAGTGTGTGTCTCAAACGACAATATGAGCAACTCAGGTCTGAGCTGTACTTATGACCTAATTTGTACTGAGTTTCTGTGTACGTCACTAGTCGGGATTTTTTATGATGAAATTAGTTCAGTACGTTTGGGAGTTTGGTGACTTTTGTGGAGGTTATGCTGATGGTCCCTACTTTGTGTCTTATATTATCTCCTTTGTTCACTGATTCTAGTGGTCGCTCGTTGCTGTTATATTGCTATGGGGATAGCATTCTTTTTATTGTTCAAGCATTGACTGTTCTAGATAGCCAGTCAGTTGGTCAAGAAGTTAGTTTATGTGTGGACTTTGTCAGTCACTTGTTTAAGGTCTAGTCGAGTATTGTGACTTTCGCGATCTCTTAGAGCACTTACAACATACACACTTACTGGTACTTATTGTAATTTTCTTATTAAATGTTAATGTTACCTGACGGGGTACTTATGAAGTTAAATGTGATTATGTGCTTTCAGCACAATAATATTGACTCGAGAGAAGGTTATATTATTAATTGTTTGAATTGATTAATTTATTTTTAATATGATATACTTATTGACGTTACTTATTAAATTTATTAAATTTTTTTTTTCTCTTGTTAGTTGCTACCAGTTGTATCCTGAACACTATTGAATCTTACTGATTCTAAAATGGATAATTGGACAAGGATACTGACTAATTGTTATTCGGAAAAACCCTGTAACAGGCTGGTGCTAGAAGGGCAGTTCTTTCTAGTATTCCTGGGATCTCTTAGCTTTTTAGAATCTCGTTTTTTGTAACTACTCACTTATCCTCACCGATCACTCACTTAACATCACTCACCATCAACTCACTTACATCCACTCACCATCAAGAAATTTATCACTCTCCATCACTCACTTTACATCACTAACTTTTCATCACTCACCATATTTCACTAATCCTAACTCACCATCACTCTTCATATCATTCACCTTCACTTCAACATCACTCAACCATAACTCAACTTAACATCACTCACCATCAATCAAATTCATCACAATCACTCATATATCATCAATCAAAAATCACTCCTCAACATCCACTCACCAATCACTCACTTAACATCAATCACCATCACTACTTTTTTCATTCACCTTCATTACTAATCATCACTCACTGTGGCATGCATTGAGTACATATCATTTTATTTTGGGAGCATGTACACACCCCAGCGAAACCAGGTACTAAGGTTGATGATGGGCCCGTAGTCAATCAGTCAACCAGGCTTCCAGCCTATGAGAAGATGGTTTTGGCAATCGCCAGAATGTTTTGTGCCGGTACCCCTCTCTGTCTCATGCCATTGATCATTCCCATTTATAGAGCTGGTTGAAGCACGGTCTGCTCTCTAGTGGCTTCTATTCTGCCTGCTTAACGTGGAGTGCACTCATACCCTATTGTTGTTACGTAGTGTATATAGTGTACATTACTTTCTGTTCTAAATTGGTGGAAGGATAAGCTAAGTCAAAAGTTTTTTATGCTGTGTTTATTTTGCTCCCTTTTACACCCAGGATAACAGGTCTTTGGGACTCTGGGTTGTAATTGGGGTAGCCTGACCGAGTCCCTGGAGCTGGACTTTGAGCACGGGTTGAGCCTTAGGGTTGATGCTGGAAGCAGGAACATTGGAGTAACTTGCTGTCCGCCATTGCATTAGCTTGGCCAATGCTTTTCAAACTTTTCGAGTGTCTACTTCTGTAAGTATTTTTTTCAGTATCTGTAGCCCCTATTACCTCTCTTACCAGTCACAAAGTTCCCTTTATTTGGTCTTCAAGTTTCTCAAGGTGCTTTTGATAAAGCAAAAAAAAAGATTATTATGACTACTGCATTCATTTTTTTGTCTAAAGACTTCATCCAAACTGAGGGTTGGGCAGGTACTGTTGCAAAACGGGGACGAGGAGTTGCAGCCTGTTGCCTTTTTACTCTGCCAAGTTCCAGCCGCATCAGAGGGCTTACTCTACCATTGTTAAGAAGCCCTCGGTGGTACTGGATTTGGAGCACTTTGATGTTTACGTGGCCAGAATTTTGCAGGTGGTCACTGTTACAGTGACCACAATCCTCTAGTATATATCCAAGCCATGAAGAACCTCATTACGAGGCTCATGAGATGAGTCTACAGACTGCCAGCCCTTCTCTCTCAGAAATTTTTACTATTGCCGGCAAAGAAAATATGTTGGCAGATCTTTATCTAGGAGTCTAACATTATTATACATTATAATTAAATTATATATTAGGTTAGGTGTGCTTGGTTACCTTATGGTAACTTCTTTCCAAAGCTCTTTTTTTTATCCACTTGTGTGGGGTTTTTTTTTTTTAGTGAGAGGATGAGGGCTACCGTTCACCCGTGGTCTGGACCATTGTTTAGCCGACTGTATGCTGTTCGCTCTGATTTTAGGGTTTGGCTTTTTGTCACGAGATTTGTTGAAGATCTATCTAAGAGTAGGATAGTGAGAGGAAAGGCAGGGTACCATTATTTTTTGCCATGGCGGCAGGTTACCACTGGAGGAGGTGGCTGGCCTAATTGACCTGGTGCCCTATCGGGTTGGGGGTGTGGCTGGCATAGAGTTCGTATCTTTATTAGGCAACAATGTAACACACACTCTCCCCAACCAGCGTAACCTTGAGAAATTAGGGTGGCGAGCATGGGGGGCCCCGTCGTTTCAATCAGTACCCTGGGTACAGTATGGAGCAAGAGGGTTTTGGCTATACGATGAGGTAGGTTAGGTTCATTTCACATGTCGGCCTGGTCTTTCACATTCTAGATGCTGGTGGACTGAAGCAACGGTCGGCTATTTGTGGCTTCTCTTGGAGGAATTGCTGTTCGGGGTGTGAATCATTAGTCCGTGTGGGGGACGGTGTGGTTTAGTGGTAATTCTGTGTGCGTAAGGGGGGGTTGGTGTTGGGTTGGATTTTGGGGGGAGGCGGGGGGGTGGGGGCGGAAAGGGTATAAATGGTGCTCTGGACCGGGGGGTAGAAGGGGGGGTTAGTTAGATCAATGATAGCTGATGATAGATGGAAATGATAGATTATGATAGAATAATGATAGATAGGTGAATAGATAATGATAGATTCTGATGATAATGATGGGTAGGCTGATGAATAGATTTTGATCGATTATGATAGATGATGATAGATAGGTTAGGATAGATAATGGAAAGATGTTATGTAAGATAGGGTTATGACTGGATAAGATAGATAGGTGATGATAGATAGATAATGATAGATAGGTTATGATAGAATAGTGGGACCGTAGGTGAATAATCATGATGGATGGGTGATTGGGATAATGAAAGATAATGATAGATAGGGGGTGAATAGATAAGGATAGGTGAATGATTGATTGATGAGAGACTTATGATAGATGATGATAGTAGATAATGATACGATGTATGATCAGATGATGATAGATGGATAATGATAGATGGATAATATAGATTATATATAGATGATGATAGATAGCATTATTGATCAGACTAAATGATAGATGGTTATGGGAGATCACGGATCGAATAGGTGATGATAGATAAGGATAGATAGTTATGATAGATAATGATAGATAGGTGATGATCAGATAATGATAGTAGTTATGATAGAAGGGATAGGATAGGTTATGATAAGATAATGATAGTAGGTTATTGAGAAGATAATGATAGAATAGGTTTATGATAGATAAGGATTGATAGGTTATGATAGATAATGATATATAGGGATGATGATAATGATAGTTAGAGATTATGATTAGATACTGATAGATAGGTTATGTATTGATAAGGGATCATGATAGGTTATGATAGATAATGCATAGATAGGTTATGATCAGATAATGATCGATAGGATGATGATAGATAATGAACGTTAGATTATGATAGATAAGTTGAGAGATCGGTGGATGATGATAATGATAGTGATTATGGGGGGGGGGGGGAAATAAAAAGATTTAGGGGGGGTTATTTTGATGATTGGTTATGATGAGATAATGTTAAGATACAGTTAATGATAGAGAATGATAGAGAGATTATGATAGACTAGGTGATGATAGAATATTGTAGTTAGATATGATAGATAGTGATAGCTAGGTGATGATTCAGATAATGATAGACTAGGTTAGATAAGCTAATGATAGATCGATTATGATAGATATGATAGATAGGTGAGGATAGCTCATGATAGATAGATTATGAATAATCATGATAGCTAAGATTAATGATAGATAAGATAGATAATGATAGATAATGAACTAGATAGCTTATGATGAAATAATGATAGATAATGATAAGATAGATTATGATAGAAAATGATAGATTGTGGATGTTAGATAACTGAAGATGATGATCGATAATGCTCGATTATGATACGATAATGATCGATAGGTGATTGATCGATTGCTAGTTAGATTATCATATATAGTGATAGCTAGGTATGCTAGAAGTGATAGATCGATTTTGATAAGATGGTGATGACTCGATATTGACTAAGCTGGTGATGATAGATAATGATAGAGATGATAGATAATGATAGATAATGAATAGCTAGGTGATGAATCGATGATGATAGATAATTGATAGATAGGTGCTGATAGATAATATAGTACTGATAATAGGTGATGATCAGATGTGGATAGATAATGATAGAGAGTTGACTGATCAGATTATATAATAGATAATGATAGTCGGTGATGTTAGATGATAATAGTTAGATTATGCTAGATAGTGATAGATAGGTTATGATAGATAGTGATCGATTACTGATAGTTAGGTGCTATAGATCAATGATAGATAACCGATAGAGAGGGGCTGATAAATAATGATGATGCGGAATCGATAATGATTGATGATGATAGATAATGATGGATGATGATCGATAATGATAATGACTAAGCGATAATGATGGATGATGATCGATAAATGATCGATGAGATAGATAATGATGGATGATGATAGATGATGAATAGATAATGATGGGATGATGAATCCCATCCCAAAAAAAGATAATGTGGATGATGATGGATGCTGATAGATAATGAATAGATGATAGATAATGCATGAGGATGATAGATGATGATAGATAATGATGGATGATGAGAGCTAATGGTAGATAATGTTACGATGATGAATAGATAATGATAGATGATGATCGATAACTGATAGATAGGTGATTATCAGCTAATGATAGATGAGGATAGATAATGATAGATGATGATAGATAATGATAGCTAGGTTGATGATAGATAATGATCGATGATGATAGATAATGATAGATAGGTGATGGATGATATGATAGATGACTGATAGATGATGATAGATGTTGATAGATGATGATAGAGTAATGATAGATGATGATAGTTAATGATAGATAGGTGATGATAGATAATGATAGATGGATGATAGATAATGATGGATATGATGATAGATAAATGATAGATAATCATAGATGATGATAGATAATGATGGATGATGATAGATAATGCATAGCATGATGATCACGATAATGATGAGATGCATGATAGATAATGATAGATATTGATAGATGATGATAGATAATCTGACTGCGGATGATGATAGATAATGATAGATGATGATAGATAAGGATTGATGATGATAGATAATGATACGAATAATGATAAGATGATGATAGATAATGTGGATGATGATAGAGAATGATAGATGATGATAGATAAATGATGGGATGATGATAGACTAATGATAGATAACTGGTCGTGATGATAGATAATGATGGATAATGATAGATAATTGATAGATGATGATAGCTAATGAATGGGATGATGATGATAAAGATAGATGGAAGATAGATTATGATAGATAATGATAGATAATGATCGATGACTGATAGATAATGATGATGATGATAGATAATGATGATGATGATAGATAATGATAGATCATGATAGATGGTCGATGGATAACTGTAGATAATGATAGATGATGATAGATGGTGGATGGAGTGATGAAGATAATGATAGATGATGATGCGATAATGGATTGATGATGATAGATATGATATATGATGGATAGATAATGATGGATGATGATAGATAATGATAGATAATGATAGATGATGATAGATAAGGATGGATGATGATAGATAAATGAATTAGATGATGATAGATATGATGGATGATGTAGATAATGATAGATAATATAGATGATGATAGCATAATGATGATAATTAGAGATTGATGATGATGATAGATAATGATGGATAATTGATAGATAATGATAGATGAATGATAGCATCAATGAAGGATAATGATAGATAATGATAGATGATGATAGATAATGATAGATCAATGATAGATAATGGATGGATGATGATAGATAATGAATAGATAAGATAGATAATGATGGGAGATGATAGATAATGATAGATATGATAGACTAATGCCCTAGATCTGATAGATAATGATAGATAATGATCGGATGATGATAGATAATGATACGATCCGGCTGGATAATGGATTAGACTAATGATGGATGCTATAGATAATGATAGATAATGAAGATAATGATAGATAATGATGGATGAATGATAGAAATGAATCGATAATTAAGGATCACTGCTAGATAATTGATAGATGATCTATAGTCATTCATTCATCATCACTCACCATACACTCAACTCTCTCACCATCTTTCTTCAGCACTCACAATCTAATCACCATCATTCTTCAGCTCTCAAATTATTCAACCATTCACTACAACACATCAATCCTCATCCAGCTCACTTATTTCACATTACTACTCAACCAGCCTATCTTAATGCATCTCACCATATACTCATCACATATCTCACCATCACTAATCTGCACGCACATCAATCTCCTTTTCTTTCACATTCTTTCATCCAGCACTCACAAGCAATCTCATCAATCTCACATCATGCACCTATCATCACCATTCACTCACCTCATCACATCATTCTTCATCACTCACCATCATCCCCATCATTATCATCACTTCACATCCACTCATCATCACTCACCATCATTCATCATCACTCACCGATGACTCACAATCACTCACCATCATCACCATCACTCACCATCAATCATCATCACCTCACCATCATTCACTATCATCACCATCACTCATCATCACCACCATCAATCACATCACTCACATCATTAAACCATCACTCCACCATCACTCACCAATCACTCACCATCATTCATCATCACTCACCATCACTCACCATCATTTCACCATCCACATCACCATCAATCATCATCACTCACCATCATTCATCAATCACTCCCATCATTCACAATCACTCCCCATCACTCAACCATCACTCAACTATCTTCACCATCACTCACCAATCAATCACCATCATTTCATCATCACTCACCATCAACTCTTCATCACTCACCATCATTCATCTATCACTCAACCATCACTCACCATCACTCACCATCATTCACCATCACTCACCATCAACTCAACATCTACTCACCATCCACTATCTTATACTAACATTCATTCATATCACTCACCATCACTCATCTTCCCACTCACCATTATCATCCAAATTACACTAAGAAATTAACATCAACAAATTTTACAATTTTTAGCTTATTAAAACAAAAAACATTATGATGTAACTCTTACTTTTTCATATAACCAAACAACACATAACACATCAAAATTTTTCTCTATTTATATTAATTTAAAAAATGAAATGACAATTATATTGCAACACAAACCTTTTTATAAACTTTTTTCATATATATATATTTATTATATATTTATATATATATATATTTTATATATATATATATATATATATATATATCTTTAATATATATAATATTTATCTAATATAATATATATTTATTTTTTTTTTTATTAATCACACCGGACGATTCCCTCCATGGCAGGGGTGGCCCGGAAAAAAGAAAAAACTTTCACCTTCATCTCACTCCATCACTGTCTTGCCAGAAGGGTGCTTTCACTACAGTTTTTAAACTGCAACATTAAAAACCCATCCTTCAGAGTGCAAGGCCACTGTACTTCCCATCTCCAGGACTCAAGTCCGGCCTGCCGGTTTCTCTGAATCCCTTCGTATAATGTTACTCTGCTCACACTCCAACAGCACGTTCTAGTATTAAAAACCATTTGTCTCCATTCACTCCTATCAAACGCTCAGTCTGCTGCTGGAAGTCCAAGCCCCTCGCACACAATACCTCCTTTTACCCCCTCCTCCAACCCTTCCTAGGACGACCATACCCGCCTTCCTTCCACTACAGACGATACACTTGTGAAGTCATTCTGTTATCGCAACATTCTCTCTACTTGTCCGAACCACCTCAACAACCTTCATCAGCCCTTCTGGACAACAGTTTGGTTAATACAGCACCTCCTCCTAATCCAAATACGAATTCTCTGCATTATATTCACACCTACACATTGCCCTCAGACATGAATCTCCACTGCCTCCAGCCTTCTCCTCGCTGCAACATTCATCAACCCACTCCTTCACACCCATATAAGAGAGTTGGTTAAAAACTTTACTATCATTACATTCCCATCTTTAGCCTCCTCAAGGACAATGGTTCTTTGTCTCCACAGAATCCGAAGTGACCACTCACTCTTTTCCACTACATCAATTCTATGATTCACCTCATCTTTCATAAGGACCCTTCCGCTGACACGTCCACTCAAAATATCTGAATACGTTCACCCTCCTCCATACTCTCTCCTCCTCCAATCTGATTTTCAATCTTTCATAACCACGAATCTTTATTGTTATCCTCATAAACCTTACTCTTTCCTGTATTCACCTTTAATTTTCTTCTTTTGCACACCATACCAAATTCATCCACCATCTCTGCAACTTCTCTTCAGAATCTCCAAGAGCACAGTGTCATCAGCAAAGAGCAGCTGTGACAACTCCCACTTTGTGTCGTGGATTCTTAATCTTTTAACTCCACGCCTCTTGCCAAGTCCCTCGCATGTACTTCCTCTTAAACCCATCTATAAATATATTAAACAACCACGGTTACATCTCACATCCTTGTCTAAGGCCTAATTTTACGGGAAAAAAATTTCCCTCTTTCCTACATAAACTCTAACGTGAGCCTCTCTATCCTCGTAACAACTTTCACTGCTTTCAGTAACCTACCCTCCTACACACATACACTTGAAAACAATCTGCCTCATTGCCCCCCTATCCACCCCTGTCATACGCCTTTTCCCAAATCCATAAATGCCACAAAGACCTCTTTAGCCTTATCTTTAATACTGTTCACTTATATGTTCACTGTAAACACCTGCGTCCACACACCCCCTCCTTTTAACTAAAGCCTCCTTGTTCATCTGCTATCCTATTCCCGTCTTACTCTTAAATTTCTTTCAATTCTAACTCTACCATACACTTTACCAGAGTACATCAACGACTTATCCCCTATAATTTTTGAACTCCTCTTTTATCCCCTTTTGACTTAATACAAAGGAACTATGCATGCTCTCTGGCCATCCTAGGTACCCTTACCATCTTCCATACATTTATTAATAATTGCACCAACCACTCCAAAACTATATCCCCACCAGCTTTTTAACATTTCTATCTTTATCCATCAATCCGGTGCCTTACCCCTTTATTTGTCCTACTGCCTCAACGAACTTCCCCCACACTCACAACTGGCTCTTCCTCACTCCTACAAGATGTTATTCCTCCTTGCCTCTACACGAAATAACAGCTTCCCTTTCTTCATCAACTTTTTAACCAATTCCTCTAAAATATCTTCCATCTTCCAATACCGAGATACTCTCCATTTAATAACGACCTCCTCTCCTATTTTTAACTGAACATATCCATTTGTTCTCTAGGCTTTCTTATACTTGTTAATCTTCACTCCAAAACTTTTCTCTATTTTTCAACAAAATTTGTTGATAACATTCTCACCCACTCTATCATTTGCTCTTCTTTTTCTACATTTTGGGGCTTCACCACTCTCTTAAATTCTCCTTTTTCTCCATATACTCTTCCCTCCTTTGCATCACTTATACTTTGTAAAAACTTTCTCATTATGCTAACTTTTTCTCCCTTTCTACTCTCTTTACATCTCATCATTCCACAATCGCTCCTTTCCCTCCTGCACCCACTTTCCTGTAACACACAAACTTCTGCTGATCACTCTAAACACTCATTTTTTAAACCTACCCCATCCTCTTCGACACCATTGCCTATGCTCTCATTAGCCCCATCTATCCTCCAATAGATTTTTATATCTTTTACCCCTAACTGCCTCCTTTTTAGTTTATAAACTTCACTCTCTCTTCCCTGATGTTCTATTCTCCTTGTATCCCATCTTCCTTTTACATACTCCAGTGTAGCTACAACTAGAAAGTGCATCTTGATATATCTGTGGCACATCTATAAAAACATGTACATCCTGAATGAAGTCTACTCAACAGTCTTTTATTACCAATACATAATCCAAACAAAAAACTACTGTCATTTCTCCTACTTCATATCGTGTTATAATATTTATCCTCTTTTTCTTAATATATGTATCTACATATAAACTAATCCCCTTTCTATACCAAAGTTCAATCCAAAGGGCTCCATTTATCATTTACACCTGGCACCCCAAACTTACCTACCACACCCTCTCTAAAAGTTTCTCCTAACTTTAGCATTCAAGTCCCCTACCACAATTACTCTTCATGGTTCAAAGGCTCCTATACATTCACTTTACACTCCCAAAAATCTCTCTCTCTCCTCTGCATTCCTCTCTTTCTCCGGGTGCATCACGGCTTATTATGACCCATTCTCGCATCCAACTTACTTTAATCACAATAATCTTGAATTTTACACATTCATATTCTCATTTTCTCATTACATAAACTGATCATTTAAACATACTGCTTACCCCTTCCTTTGTCTCTAACTCTCTCAAGATACTCCAGATTTAATCCCATTTTTTCCACCCACTGAAAAACTCTCCTAACCCCCTTCAGCTTTTGTTTCGCTTAAGGGCCAGGACATCCCTACTTCTTTTTCATTCATAATCATCAGCATCATTCTGTTTCTTGTCTCCAAGCACTACATCCACGCCAAATTTTAAGAAACCAGAGTTTATAAAGTTTTTCTTCTTCTATTTTTAGTAATTGTTTACAGGAGAAAGGAAAGGGGTTACTAGCCCATTGCCTCCCGGCATTTTAGTCGCCCTCTTACGACCACGCATGGGCTTACGGAGGAAAGATTCTTTTCCACTTCCCATGGACCTATAGAAGAAATAATTAAGAACAAGAAGTATTTAGAAAAGGAGAAAAACCTAGATGTATGTATATTTATTTAGCATGTGCAGTGTCTTCTGTGAAGTGTGACAAGTGTAAAGTAGGAGAAGTAAGTAGTAGCAAGATATCCCTGTTATCTTAGGTGTTTTATGAGACAGAAAAAGAGTAAAACCAGCAATCCTACATCATGCCAAAAACAGGTCAGTTTTTGTTTCACAGTCATCTGGCAGGACGGTAGATACTTCCCTGAATAGAGAAATTCCAAGCGCCTTTTCGTGACTACTCACATTATCAAGGGAACAATGAAAAGTAAAAGGGCCATCAAAGAAAAAGATATATAAAGGGGTAGCCCACACCTCACTAATCACATTCCACAACAAACGAAACACCTGCGCGAGAACAGAGGCCCGAACTAGACAGGTCCTTCCACACTAACAAACCAACGAAATGGTGGTGGTGATGGTAGTTGTGGTGGTAGTTGTTGGTTGGTGGGTTTTTGGGGTCGTAGGGGTGGTAGTGGTGGTGGGGGCTGGGCAGGTGGTAGTGGTGGTTAGTGGTAGTGATGCTTGTGGTGGTGCATGGGTGATGACGGTGGTCATAGTGGGTGGTAGTGTGGTGGTACTGATGGTGGGGTGGCGGAGGGGGTTGTGGTGGTCTAGTGGGAGTAATGTGGTTGTGGTGGTCCGCCGTATTTGGTGATGCGTGAGTGGTGGTGGTGTGTTCGTCGTAGTGGTGGTCGGTGATGGTAGTGTGGTGGGTTGTGGTGGTGTGTGGTGGTGAGGTCGTAGTGGTTGGTTAGTGGTGGTTGGGGGTAGGGCAGGTTCGGTCAGGCGGTAGTGTGCTTGTGGTGGTGGCATTGGTGATTAGCAGTGGTTCCATAGTGGATAGTAGTGGTGGTGGGTAGCGATGGTGGGGTGGCGGTGGAGGTAGTGGGGGGTAGTGGTAGTAGTGGTGGTTGGGGTGGTGGTATTTGGTGATGGTGGTGGTGTTGGTGGGGTGGTTAGTAGTGATAGGGCGTGGTGGGTGGTGGTAGTGGTGGTAGTGGTGGTGGTATTGGGGGGGTGGTGTGATGGGGTAGTGGTGACAGTGAGTGGTGGTGGTGGTGTGTGGTAGCAGTGTTGGTGGTGGTGTTAATGGTACGGTGGGTAATGGGGGGTGGTGTTGGGTAGTGGTGGTGGTAGTGGTGGAGGGTGGTATTGGTAGGTAGTGGTGGTAGGTGGGTAGTGGTGGTGGTAGTGGTGGTGGTGCTGGTGGGGGGTGGTAGTGATGGTAGTGGTGGTAGTGGTGGTAGTGTGGTGGTTTAATTTGGTGGTGCTAGTGGTGGTTGATGGTGGTGGTCAGTGATGGTAGTGGTAGTGTGGTAGTGGCTGGTGGTTAGTGGTGGTGGTAGCTGAAAGTAGTGGTAGTGGTGGTGGTAGTAGTTGTGGTTGGTGGTAGTTGGTGGTAGGGGGTGGGAATGGTGTTAGTCAATGTAGTAGTGGTGGTGGTGGTGGTGGTAGTGGTGATGCTAGGTCGTTAGTGGTGGTGGGGGAAGGGCAGGTGGTAGTGGTGGGTGGTATTGGTAGTGATGCGTGTGGTGGTGGGCATTGGTGTTGGAGGCGGTCATTGTGGTGTAGTGGTGGTGGTAGTGATGGTGGGGATGGGGTGGTGGTAGTGGTGGTAGTGGTAGTGGTGGTTGTGGTGGTTGTAAGGATTGTATTTGGTGTTGGTGGCGGTGGTCGTGGTTGGTGGTAGTGTGGTGGGTAGGCAGTGGGCTGGGGGTTGGTGGGAATGGGTGATAGTGGTTGTAGTTGGTGGTGGTTTGGTGGTGGTGGTGATGGTGGTGGTGTCAGTGGGGTGGTGGTGGTGGTGGTGGTGGTAGTTGTGGTCGGTAGTAGTGGTGAGGGTGGTGTTAAATGGTGTGGTTCTAGTGGTGGGCGTGGTAGGGGTCGGGTAGTGTTGGGCGAGGTAGTGTGGTATTGTGGTAGGAGTTGTGGTGGTAGTGGTGGTGGTGGTGATGGTGGTATTGATGGTAGTGGTAATGGTCGGTGGTTGTGGTGGTAGTGGTTGTTGTGGTGGTAGTGGTGGTGGTGTTGATGTATTGGGGGTAGTGATGGTAGGGATGTAGTGTAGTGGTTTTGGTGTGGTGATGGTAGTGGTGGTGGTGGTGGTGGTAGTTGATTGGTAGTGGTAGTGGTTTGTTGTTGGTGTGGTGGTAGTGGTGGTGGTGTTGGTGGTAGTGGTGGTAGTTGGTGGTGGAAGTGAAATTGGTGGTAGTGGTGGTGTGGTGGTAGGTTAGTGGTGGTGGTAGTGTGGTGGTGTTTGGTGGTAGTGTTGGTTAGTGGTAGTGGTAGTGGTGGTAAGTGGTGGTAGTGTGGTAGTGTGGTTAGTGGTGGTGGTGTTGGTTGGTTAGTGGTGGCAGTGGTGGTAGTTGGTGGTGGCTGTGGTTGGTGGTGGGTGGTAGTGATGGCTGTGGTAGTGGTAATGGTGGTAGCTGTGTTGGCAGTGGTGGTGGTGTTTGTGGTGTTGGTGGTAGTGGTGGTGGCAGTGGTGGTTGGTATTGGTGGTTGGTGGTGTGGTGGTAGTGATGGTCAGTGGTAGTGGTAGTGGTTGTGGTGTAGTGGTGGTGGATGTTTGTTGGTGGGTATTGGTGTAGTGGTGGTGGTGTTGGTGTAGTGGTGGTGGTAGTGGTGGTGTAGTGGTGGTGGTGGTGGTGGTGGTGGGGTTGGCTGGTAGTGATGGTAGTGGTAGTGGTGTGGTGGTAAGTGGTGGTGGTGTTGGTGGTATGTCGGTAGTGGTGGTAGTGGTGGTTGTGTGTTGGTGGTATTGGGGTAGTGTGGTAGTGGGATGGTTGGGTGGTAGTTAGATCAGTGGAAACTGGAGAATCAATATTTTCCATCCTCCCCTACCCTCTACTCTCTCACTAGTTTTTCCTCCCGTCCTATCACTCCGGCTAACCCTCCCTTTACCTCTCACCTTCCCATGTGTCTCATCCGCCCTTAAACGTCAGCAGTGATGGAATAGGAAGGTGCTGGCTGCCTCTGGGGGGGCTGGTGAGGGGGGCGGTGGTTGAGGGGGGGTGGTAGAGGAGGCGGACGGTGTTCCAGGTGATGAGGGGGAGGAGGCATTGGAGAGGGGGGGAATGTGGCAGGGGAGGCAGTGAGGAAGGGGGGATGGAGGAAGTTGGCGGGTATGAGGCATTTGGGGAGGGGAAAGGTGGTGGCAGATGAGGCAGTGAGGAAGGGGGGGAGAAGAAGGGTGATGGGGAAGCTTCGAGGGAGGGGAACGTGTTGGGAGGAATTGGGGGAAGCGGGAAAGGTGGTGGGGATTGTGAGTGGTGGAGGGGAGGAATAGAGTGGAGAGGCAGTGGTGGAGGAGGAAGGAAAGTGTTGGGGGGACCAATTTGACGGAAGGTGATGGTGGTGTGGGGTAGGCAGTGTGGAGGGATGTTGTTAGGGGGAGGGGGGAGGGGCAGAAGGTTTTAGCGGGGGGAATGGAAGGAAGCAGTGGAGAGGAAAGGTATGAGTGGGATAGAGTGGCAGTGGGGGACGGGGAAGGTAGTGGTGAGGCAGAATAGAAGCGAGTGGAGGAGTGTGGCAGTGGGACGGAGCAATTTTGAGGGAAGGGTGCTGAAGGGAGGGTAGTTTGAGTAATGGAGGGTCAGGGGAGGGGTGGGGAAGGGTGATGGAAGCCCATTCACTCACCCTCTCTCTCACATTCAACCACTATCACTCGCACTCACTCAGTAACTCACCCTCGCACTCACTCTTTCACTCACTCTCACCACTCACCCTCGCACTCCCTCAACCACTTACCCTCGCACTCAACCAGCTCAATCTGCACTCACTCACCCTTGAACTCACACTAACCCTCGGATTTCCTCTCTCATTCTACTCACCTTCTCATCTCCCTCACACTTATTAACTCATCCTCACACTGAATTTAATCATTCTTACTCTCCCTCACTCAACTTTCACTTGCAAATCTACAATCTTCTCTAATCACTTCACTTACTCTAACCCTTCCCCACCGTTACTCACTCACCATTACTCACCCATACTTATTCACTTCCATCTTTAACTCCACCATCACTCATTATCATTGTAACATCAGTCATTCATCACTCATCACTCACTTATCACCAATTATCTTCACTCACTTATCACTCGCCAGCTCTCACTTATCATTCACTCCCATCATCACTTATCACTCTCATTTCCTCAATTATCATATCTCACCCATCATCATCGCCACCATCCACTTATCAATCACCATCACTCACATAACTTCATCACCGTTCACTCATCACGCCTCCACTCACTTATAATCTAAAATCACTGACCATAATCTCATTTAACTTCACTCACCATCACTCAACTTAAAATCATCACATCACTCACTTTTCTCACTGACCATCATCTATCTTATCACTCAACATCACTCCACCATCCTCTCATTATCATTATTCTCCATCGCTCCACTTTTTCTTTACGCAAATATCACTCACTTAATCATAACTCACCATGGCTCACTTATCAACTCACCACATCCTCATGTTGCAACCCCTGAATAGGTTGCAATGGATTAATTATATATAGATATTTTTATCATATATATACTATATTATTATATATTATTTTTATATATTTATTATATATATATATATTTATATATATATATATTTATTACCTTTTATTTAATTTTATATTGCTTTTATTTGCGTAAATAGCTAAATCGTAAATATATTGATTTATATTATTATTATTTGACTTAGTTGAAATTTTGTTAGTAGGAATGTAACATATATGTGATCAGTTACAAGTCTTGGTTGTCTAAACTACTGTAATTATCGCCATTGGATCGGTTTCCCTGCCGGTTCTTGCTGGGCAGCAACAACGGAGCCTATCACGTAGAATCGTGGGGAGGGGGGTCGTCCTCACCGCGCCTGAAGTATTCCAGTCTGGTCTAGAACTCGATGGGTTGGTTGGTCGTATTCAAGACAAAGTGCTAAATCTCCCTATTGGGCCCTTGTTGGAGATAGTCTTCTTGTTCATTATTGTTGTTCTGGAGACTGTTCACCAGAAAACACTGTATTGACTAGTGATTTTCGACGTTGTACTGTAGTGTGTGTCTCAAACGACAATATGAGCAACTCAGGTCTGAGCTGTACTTATGACCTAATTTGTACTGAGTTTCTGTGTACGTCACTAGTCGGGATTTTTTATGATGAAATTAGTTCAGTACGTTTGGGAGTTTGGTGACTTTTGTGGAGGTTATGCTGATGGTCCCTACTTTGTGTCTTATATTATCTCCTTTGTTCACTGATTCTAGTGGTCGCTCGTTGCTGTTATATTGCTATGGGGATAGCATTCTTTTTATTGTTCAAGCATTGACTGTTCTAGATAGCCAGTCAGTTGGTCAAGAAGTTAGTTTATGTGTGGACTTTGTCAGTCACTTGTTTAAGGTCTAGTCGAGTATTGTGACTTTCGCGATCTCTTAGAGCACTTACAACATACACACTTACTGGTACTTATTGTAATTTTCTTATTAAATGTTAATGTTACCTGACGGGGTACTTATGAAGTTAAATGTGATTATGTGCTTTCAGCACAATAATATTGACTCGAGAGAAGGTTATATTATTAATTGTTTGAATTGATTAATTTATTTTTAATATGATATACTTATTGACGTTACTTATTAAATTTATTAAATTTTTTTTTTCTCTTGTTAGTTGCTACCAGTTGTATCCTGAACACTATTGAATCTTACTGATTCTAAAATGGATAATTGGACAAGGATACTGACTAATTGTTATTCGGAAAAACCCTGTAACAGGCTGGTGCTAGAAGGGCAGTTCTTTCTAGTATTCCTGGGATCTCTTAGCTTTTTAGAATCTCGTTTTTTGTAACTACTCACTTATCCTCACCGATCACTCACTTAACATCACTCACCATCAACTCACTTACATCCACTCACCATCAAGAAATTTATCACTCTCCATCACTCACTTTACATCACTAACTTTTCATCACTCACCATATTTCACTAATCCTAACTCACCATCACTCTTCATATCATTCACCTTCACTTCAACATCACTCAACCATAACTCAACTTAACATCACTCACCATCAATCAAATTCATCACAATCACTCATATATCATCAATCAAAAATCACTCCTCAACATCCACTCACCAATCACTCACTTAACATCAATCACCATCACTACTTTTTTCATTCACCTTCATTACTAATCATCACTCACTGTGGCATGCATTGAGTACATATCATTTTATTTTGGGAGCATGTACACACCCCAGCGAAACCAGGTACTAAGGTTGATGATGGGCCCGTAGTCAATCAGTCAACCAGGCTTCCAGCCTATGAGAAGATGGTTTTGGCAATCGCCAGAATGTTTTGTGCCGGTACCCCTCTCTGTCTCATGCCATTGATCATTCCCATTTATAGAGCTGGTTGAAGCACGGTCTGCTCTCTAGTGGCTTCTATTCTGCCTGCTTAACGTGGAGTGCACTCATACCCTATTGTTGTTACGTAGTGTATATAGTGTACATTACTTTCTGTTCTAAATTGGTGGAAGGATAAGCTAAGTCAAAAGTTTTTTATGCTGTGTTTATTTTGCTCCCTTTTACACCCAGGATAACAGGTCTTTGGGACTCTGGGTTGTAATTGGGGTAGCCTGACCGAGTCCCTGGAGCTGGACTTTGAGCACGGGTTGAGCCTTAGGGTTGATGCTGGAAGCAGGAACATTGGAGTAACTTGCTGTCCGCCATTGCATTAGCTTGGCCAATGCTTTTCAAACTTTTCGAGTGTCTACTTCTGTAAGTATTTTTTTCAGTATCTGTAGCCCCTATTACCTCTCTTACCAGTCACAAAGTTCCCTTTATTTGGTCTTCAAGTTTCTCAAGGTGCTTTTGATAAAGCAAAAAAAAAGATTATTATGACTACTGCATTCATTTTTTTGTCTAAAGACTTCATCCAAACTGAGGGTTGGGCAGGTACTGTTGCAAAACGGGGACGAGGAGTTGCAGCCTGTTGCCTTTTTACTCTGCCAAGTTCCAGCCGCATCAGAGGGCTTACTCTACCATTGTTAAGAAGCCCTCGGTGGTACTGGATTTGGAGCACTTTGATGTTTACGTGGCCAGAATTTTGCAGGTGGTCACTGTTACAGTGACCACAATCCTCTAGTATATATCCAAGCCATGAAGAACCTCATTACGAGGCTCATGAGATGAGTCTACAGACTGCCAGCCCTTCTCTCTCAGAAATTTTTACTATTGCCGGCAAAGAAAATATGTTGGCAGATCTTTATCTAGGAGTCTAACATTATTATACATTATAATTAAATTATATATTAGGTTAGGTGTGCTTGGTTACCTTATGGTAACTTCTTTCCAAAGCTCTTTTTTTTATCCACTTGTGTGGGGTTTTTTTTTTTTAGTGAGAGGATGAGGGCTACCGTTCACCCGTGGTCTGGACCATTGTTTAGCCGACTGTATGCTGTTCGCTCTGATTTTAGGGTTTGGCTTTTTGTCACGAGATTTGTTGAAGATCTATCTAAGAGTAGGATAGTGAGAGGAAAGGCAGGGTACCATTATTTTTTGCCATGGCGGCAGGTTACCACTGGAGGAGGTGGCTGGCCTAATTGACCTGGTGCCCTATCGGGTTGGGGGTGTGGCTGGCATAGAGTTCGTATCTTTATTAGGCAACAATGTAACACACACTCTCCCCAACCAGCGTAACCTTGAGAAATTAGGGTGGCGAGCATGGGGGGCCCCGTCGTTTCAATCAGTACCCTGGGTACAGTATGGAGCAAGAGGGTTTTGGCTATACGATGAGGTAGGTTAGGTTCATTTCACATGTCGGCCTGGTCTTTCACATTCTAGATGCTGGTGGACTGAAGCAACGGTCGGCTATTTGTGGCTTCTCTTGGAGGAATTGCTGTTCGGGGTGTGAATCATTAGTCCGTGTGGGGGACGGTGTGGTTTAGTGGTAATTCTGTGTGCGTAAGGGGGGGTTGGTGTTGGGTTGGATTTTGGGGGGAGGCGGGGGGGTGGGGGCGGAAAGGGTATAAATGGTGCTCTGGACCGGGGGGTAGAAGGGGGGGTTAGTTAGATCAATGATAGCTGATGATAGATGGAAATGATAGATTATGATAGAATAATGATAGATAGGTGAATAGATAATGATAGATTCTGATGATAATGATGGGTAGGCTGATGAATAGATTTTGATCGATTATGATAGATGATGATAGATAGGTTAGGATAGATAATGGAAAGATGTTATGTAAGATAGGGTTATGACTGGATAAGATAGATAGGTGATGATAGATAGATAATGATAGATAGGTTATGATAGAATAGTGGGACCGTAGGTGAATAATCATGATGGATGGGTGATTGGGATAATGAAAGATAATGATAGATAGGGGGTGAATAGATAAGGATAGGTGAATGATTGATTGATGAGAGACTTATGATAGATGATGATAGTAGATAATGATACGATGTATGATCAGATGATGATAGATGGATAATGATAGATGGATAATATAGATTATATATAGATGATGATAGATAGCATTATTGATCAGACTAAATGATAGATGGTTATGGGAGATCACGGATCGAATAGGTGATGATAGATAAGGATAGATAGTTATGATAGATAATGATAGATAGGTGATGATCAGATAATGATAGTAGTTATGATAGAAGGGATAGGATAGGTTATGATAAGATAATGATAGTAGGTTATTGAGAAGATAATGATAGAATAGGTTTATGATAGATAAGGATTGATAGGTTATGATAGATAATGATATATAGGGATGATGATAATGATAGTTAGAGATTATGATTAGATACTGATAGATAGGTTATGTATTGATAAGGGATCATGATAGGTTATGATAGATAATGCATAGATAGGTTATGATCAGATAATGATCGATAGGATGATGATAGATAATGAACGTTAGATTATGATAGATAAGTTGAGAGATCGGTGGATGATGATAATGATAGTGATTATGGGGGGGGGGGGGAAATAAAAAGATTTAGGGGGGGTTATTTTGATGATTGGTTATGATGAGATAATGTTAAGATACAGTTAATGATAGAGAATGATAGAGAGATTATGATAGACTAGGTGATGATAGAATATTGTAGTTAGATATGATAGATAGTGATAGCTAGGTGATGATTCAGATAATGATAGACTAGGTTAGATAAGCTAATGATAGATCGATTATGATAGATATGATAGATAGGTGAGGATAGCTCATGATAGATAGATTATGAATAATCATGATAGCTAAGATTAATGATAGATAAGATAGATAATGATAGATAATGAACTAGATAGCTTATGATGAAATAATGATAGATAATGATAAGATAGATTATGATAGAAAATGATAGATTGTGGATGTTAGATAACTGAAGATGATGATCGATAATGCTCGATTATGATACGATAATGATCGATAGGTGATTGATCGATTGCTAGTTAGATTATCATATATAGTGATAGCTAGGTATGCTAGAAGTGATAGATCGATTTTGATAAGATGGTGATGACTCGATATTGACTAAGCTGGTGATGATAGATAATGATAGAGATGATAGATAATGATAGATAATGAATAGCTAGGTGATGAATCGATGATGATAGATAATTGATAGATAGGTGCTGATAGATAATATAGTACTGATAATAGGTGATGATCAGATGTGGATAGATAATGATAGAGAGTTGACTGATCAGATTATATAATAGATAATGATAGTCGGTGATGTTAGATGATAATAGTTAGATTATGCTAGATAGTGATAGATAGGTTATGATAGATAGTGATCGATTACTGATAGTTAGGTGCTATAGATCAATGATAGATAACCGATAGAGAGGGGCTGATAAATAATGATGATGCGGAATCGATAATGATTGATGATGATAGATAATGATGGATGATGATCGATAATGATAATGACTAAGCGATAATGATGGATGATGATCGATAAATGATCGATGAGATAGATAATGATGGATGATGATAGATGATGAATAGATAATGATGGGATGATGAATCCCATCCCAAAAAAAGATAATGTGGATGATGATGGATGCTGATAGATAATGAATAGATGATAGATAATGCATGAGGATGATAGATGATGATAGATAATGATGGATGATGAGAGCTAATGGTAGATAATGTTACGATGATGAATAGATAATGATAGATGATGATCGATAACTGATAGATAGGTGATTATCAGCTAATGATAGATGAGGATAGATAATGATAGATGATGATAGATAATGATAGCTAGGTTGATGATAGATAATGATCGATGATGATAGATAATGATAGATAGGTGATGGATGATATGATAGATGACTGATAGATGATGATAGATGTTGATAGATGATGATAGAGTAATGATAGATGATGATAGTTAATGATAGATAGGTGATGATAGATAATGATAGATGGATGATAGATAATGATGGATATGATGATAGATAAATGATAGATAATCATAGATGATGATAGATAATGATGGATGATGATAGATAATGCATAGCATGATGATCACGATAATGATGAGATGCATGATAGATAATGATAGATATTGATAGATGATGATAGATAATCTGACTGCGGATGATGATAGATAATGATAGATGATGATAGATAAGGATTGATGATGATAGATAATGATACGAATAATGATAAGATGATGATAGATAATGTGGATGATGATAGAGAATGATAGATGATGATAGATAAATGATGGGATGATGATAGACTAATGATAGATAACTGGTCGTGATGATAGATAATGATGGATAATGATAGATAATTGATAGATGATGATAGCTAATGAATGGGATGATGATGATAAAGATAGATGGAAGATAGATTATGATAGATAATGATAGATAATGATCGATGACTGATAGATAATGATGATGATGATAGATAATGATGATGATGATAGATAATGATAGATCATGATAGATGGTCGATGGATAACTGTAGATAATGATAGATGATGATAGATGGTGGATGGAGTGATGAAGATAATGATAGATGATGATGCGATAATGGATTGATGATGATAGATATGATATATGATGGATAGATAATGATGGATGATGATAGATAATGATAGATAATGATAGATGATGATAGATAAGGATGGATGATGATAGATAAATGAATTAGATGATGATAGATATGATGGATGATGTAGATAATGATAGATAATATAGATGATGATAGCATAATGATGATAATTAGAGATTGATGATGATGATAGATAATGATGGATAATTGATAGATAATGATAGATGAATGATAGCATCAATGAAGGATAATGATAGATAATGATAGATGATGATAGATAATGATAGATCAATGATAGATAATGGATGGATGATGATAGATAATGAATAGATAAGATAGATAATGATGGGAGATGATAGATAATGATAGATATGATAGACTAATGCCCTAGATCTGATAGATAATGATAGATAATGATCGGATGATGATAGATAATGATACGATCCGGCTGGATAATGGATTAGACTAATGATGGATGCTATAGATAATGATAGATAATGAAGATAATGATAGATAATGATGGATGAATGATAGAAATGAATCGATAATTAAGGATCACTGCTAGATAATTGATAGATGATCTATAGTCATTCATTCATCATCACTCACCATACACTCAACTCTCTCACCATCTTTCTTCAGCACTCACAATCTAATCACCATCATTCTTCAGCTCTCAAATTATTCAACCATTCACTACAACACATCAATCCTCATCCAGCTCACTTATTTCACATTACTACTCAACCAGCCTATCTTAATGCATCTCACCATATACTCATCACATATCTCACCATCACTAATCTGCACGCACATCAATCTCCTTTTCTTTCACATTCTTTCATCCAGCACTCACAAGCAATCTCATCAATCTCACATCATGCACCTATCATCACCATTCACTCACCTCATCACATCATTCTTCATCACTCACCATCATCCCCATCATTATCATCACTTCACATCCACTCATCATCACTCACCATCATTCATCATCACTCACCGATGACTCACAATCACTCACCATCATCACCATCACTCACCATCAATCATCATCACCTCACCATCATTCACTATCATCACCATCACTCATCATCACCACCATCAATCACATCACTCACATCATTAAACCATCACTCCACCATCACTCACCAATCACTCACCATCATTCATCATCACTCACCATCACTCACCATCATTTCACCATCCACATCACCATCAATCATCATCACTCACCATCATTCATCAATCACTCCCATCATTCACAATCACTCCCCATCACTCAACCATCACTCAACTATCTTCACCATCACTCACCAATCAATCACCATCATTTCATCATCACTCACCATCAACTCTTCATCACTCACCATCATTCATCTATCACTCAACCATCACTCATCATCACTCACCATCATTCACCATCACTCACCATCACTCATACATCACTCACCACATTCATCATCACTCACCATCACTACATCATCACTCACCATCATCACATCACTCACCATCACTATCATCACTCACCATCATTCACATCACTCACCATCATCATCATCACTCACCATCACTCACCATCACTCAGTATCATCACCATCACTCACCATCACTCATCATCACTCATATCATTCATCATCACTCACCATCACTCATCAACTCATCACCATCAATCACATCACTCACCACACTCATCATCACTTCACCATCATCATCACACTCACATCACTCACCATCACATCACATCACTCACCATCATTCATCATCACTCACCATCACTCATCATCACTCACCATCATTCATCATACATCACATCATACACCATCACTCACCATCACTCACCATCACTCACCATCACTAACATCACTCATCATTCACTCACCATCATTCACTATCACTCACCATCACTCATCATCACTCACCATCATTCATCATATCTCACCATATTCACCATCATCACCATCATCACCATCACTCACATCATTCATCATCACTCACACAGACCTTCACTCACCACATTCACCAATCACTATCCTCACATCACTCTATCATCTATCCCATCATTCATCATCACTCACCATCATTCACCATCATCACCATTCACTCACCATCACTCACCATCATTATCCATCACCTCACCATCACTCACCATCTTCATATCACTCACCATCACTCACATCACTACCATCATTCATCATCATCACCTTCACTATCCCATCACTACACCATCATTCACCATCACTCACATCACTCACATCACTCACCATCACTATCATCACTCACCATCAATCACTATCACGCACCATCACTCATCATCACTCACCATCACTCATCAAATACATCTAAGTAATAACATCAACAAATTTTTACAATTTTTATTATAAAACAAAAAAACTTATGAAGAAAAATCTTCTTTTTCTAACAAAAACACAAAACATAAAAAATTTTTCTCTATTAAAAAAATTTAAAAAATGACTTTATATTGCAACAAAAATTTTTTTAAAACCCTTTTTTTTTATATATATATAATATTAATATAATATATTATATATATATATATATTAATATATATATAATATATATATATATATATTTAAAATTTTTTTTTATTATCACAGGGCCGATTCCCAAGGCAGGGTGGCCCGAAAAAGAAAAACTTTCACCATATATATCACTGTCTTGAAAGATTTTACATACAGTTTTTAAACTGCAACATTAACCCCCTCTGTCAAGTGCAGGCACGATTCCCTATCTCGGACTCAAGTCGGCCTGCGGTTCCTAATCCCTTCATAAATGTTACTTTTCACCTGCCAACATTTGAGTCATATTAAAAACCATTTGTCTCCATTCATCCTATAAACACGTCTCACCATGAATTTTATTACCAAACTGCGCACAGAAACCTTTACCCCCTACATGTCCAACTTCAAGTGGCATACCCTACACCGTCGTTACGTTCATCCCCTGATTAATTGGAAAATCTCATCCAGCTCCTCAGACTGTACGTCCGACCCAAAAACCCATCCATTACCCCTTGAACACCGTTGACCGCTGCCAACTTCCAAAAACAATCCGGGAATATCCCTAGTATACACCTCAGAATGACATCTCCTGCTCCAGCCTCCCCCTAAGATTATATGCACGTTCTACCCCTTTGAGCCAGGTGTTGAATAACTAAACTCATAACTTCCTGCCTCAGGAAGTTCTTCCCATATTCCTAATTTTTCCGGACTCCCTTTCCTTCAGCTTGCCCCTTCCTTCCCCCCTTTATTAGACATCGGATCCACCCAAGTAATCCCAATTATGTCCCCACCAACCTGCTTCCCACTTCATATTCAATCGTTGAAAACCATCTTTTGCTTCTCTGCCATCAATCTTGCTAGTTGCTTTATTCCTTTTTGCACGCACCAGCATTTGAGGCACCTCGAATAATTTTAGAACCCTCCCAGTGCTTGCAAGCTTACCGCTTTACAGCACACACTTGGTTCTAATCTTTACTCCGCTTTCCAAGCCCTACGAATTTACACCTGTACCCGCGAGTAATATGTAAGCAATCGAAGGTGCATAACATCCGATGAACTAATGCAATTAGTCAAAAGAAATATATCAGTTACCTCAACTCCCTCACTATCACATTCCACAACAACTAAACACTGCCCGAGACAGTCAGCCTACCGGCCGAACCTAGACTTGACTCACACAACCCCCTATCAACATGTCATAATTATTTCCAAGTATAAATTCTTCCAAATTCTTATTAATTATATACTGTGCATCTATATTTTATATAAACCAAGGCACATATTCATATTATTTAAAAAGCTCTTTCTTGTTCATGATTCAATTATATTCCTTCGACCATAGGATTCTTGCTTGAAAACTACCATATTCTAACTGTTTAATCAATAGATTCCCCTATAATCTCTCCCCATGAATAATAGTTTGCATTTACCCAAAGGGTACTAATTGCTATATGTTATGTTTTTTTAATCTTAGTTCGAGCTTTTAACCAGTTTGACACCGTAATAACTTATCGCCAAATTTTACAATTGAATCTTTATAGACACATCCGCAGCATTATGGGGCGGAATTCTTTAATCAAAAGTTTTTTTTACTGCTATCAAGATTTTAGAACTACCAACTTTAATATAAAAGTTTTAAGAAGAGAAGGCATATCAACCAAGCTTCATGGTAAGGAAAACCAACAATTTTATGAATAAGGCTAGTTGTCTTTTAGATGATTTATAATTTAGTCTCCTACGCTGAAGTTTCAAACAATTTATGTCCATCTGTAATATGAATCAGAATGACCCAAATCTTAGGCCTTCATAATGATTTTATAATGCTGCAGTTTTACCTCTGGACTTCTGTGCCTTACACCAAAAATATTGTAGATGAATGGTTCACAACCGACACGTTGAAAAATAGACAAATTCAACCTTGGGTATCTTTATTAAGGAAACCTTTCGCCACACAGTGGCTTCATCAGTCCATGACACAGAAACATAAGAACAGGGGAGAATGAGGGTAAATTATCCTCAACCTTTGAGCCTCATGTGGTCAGTCCATCAATCTTGATAAATACGGCATATTCTGAGAAGGACTTATAAACCGTGGAAGGGAGGTGCAAGACAGTCGTAGTGGTGCACATTTGCCCAAATTTGAAGTTAGCGTGCCCAATTTTGGCAAGCAAGAATTCCCAAGTTATTAGACCCAAGAAGTACATAAACTACTTGTTGATTCATTTTTTTCTTTCAACCTACACGAATATAAATCGACACATTGCAACTTCTTAAAATCTCCAAACAGGACTACCCAAAGGAGCTTGACATCAGTCCATACACTGGGGAGTTTGAAGAACAGTATAAATGTTAATCAGTCCCAACCTTGATTTATGTTAACTCCATCAATCTTCTGTAAACCAATTCTACTTGGTGACTCACACATCTTGACTAGCCACTGTATGGGAAACATTTTCAACTAAATTCCACATGTATTGCATAAGTGTCTCAATTTCTCTCTCAAGACCTTGTAGTACCTACCCTACACCAACACTTGCAACTTGCATTGCCCCCTATCCACCTGTTCTCCTTCTCCAATCATAAATGCAAAAGACCTCTTTAGCTTAACTTAATACTGTTCCTATAGTTTCACATGTCACCTGGTCACACACCCCTACCTTTCCTAACCTTTTCATTTGCTACCCTTTATTGCGTTTATTTAATTCTTTATGATAACCTACCCCACTTTACCAGTCATCTAACAGACTTACCCCTATAATTTTTGCATCTTTTATCCCCTTGCCTTTCAAACAAGATATCATTCTACTGAATCCCTAGGTTCCTACCTCCATACATTTTTAAATATTCCAACCCTCCAAAACTAATCCCCACTCTTTTCACCTTTCTATCTTTATCCATCAATCCCGGCTGCCTACCCCTTTCATTTTACCTACTGCCTCACGAACTTCCCCACACTCACAACTGGCTCTTCCTCACTCCTAAAAGATGTTATTCCCTTGCCCTATACACAAAATCACAGCTTCCCTTTCTTCATCACATTTAACCCAATTTCCTCAAAATATTCCTTCCATTTCCCAATCCTCAAATCTCCATTTAATAACGCTCCTCCCCTATTTTAATACAAATCAATTTGTTCTCTAGCTTTCTTAACTGTTAATTCATCCAAAACTTTTCTTTTTTAACAAAATTTGTTGAAAAACATCTCACCACCTCTCATTGCTCTCTTTTTACTTGCTTCACACTCTCTTAATTCTCTCTTTTTCCCATTACTCTTCCTCTTGCATACTTTACTTGTAAAACTTCTCATAGGGAAAAACTTTTTCTCCCTTACTACTCTCTTTACATCATAAATTCCCCCAAATCGCTCCTCTTCCTCTGCACCCACTTTTCCTGTAAAACAAAACTTCTGCTGAACACTCAAACATACATTTTTAAACCACCCATACCTCTTCGACCCCATTGCCTATGCTCTCTTAGCCCATCTATCTCAATGCTGTTTATATCTTACCCTACTGCCTCCTCTTTTAGTTTATAAACCTTCACCTCTCTTTCCTGATGTTCTTTTTCCCCTTTGTATCCCATCTACTTTTACCTCAGTGTAGCTCAACTAGAAGTGTCTGATATATCTTTTGGCCCCTTATAAACTGTACACCCTGAAGTTTTCCAACGTCTTTTATTCCAAATACAAAATCCAAAAAAATACTGTCTTTCTCCCAAAATATTCGTGTATACTTATTTACCCTTTTTTTTTAAAAATATGTTTTCCCTATAACTCCCCCCTTTTATACAAGTTCAATCAAAGGGCTCCCTTATCATTTACACCTGGGACCCCAAATTACCCACCACCCTTCCCAAAAGTTTCTCCTACTTTTGCATTCAAGTCCCCTACCCCAATTTTCTCTCCCTTGGTTCAAAAACTCCCTTTAAATTTACTTAAAATCTCCCCAAATTCTCTCTCTCCCTGCATTCCTTTTTTCTCCAGGTGCATACACGCTTATTTTGACCCACTTTTCGATCCAAACCTTTTCTTTAATCCCATAATTTTGAATTTACCATTCAATTTTTCTTTTCTCCTTCCCTAATGAAACATTTAACATTACTGTACCCCTTTCCCTTTTCTCTAACTCTCTCAGTACTCCAGATTTAATCCCCTTTATTTCCCCCCCCTGAAAATCTCCTACCCCCCCCTTTAGCTTTGTTTCGTTTTGGGGCCCGGACATCCCAATTTTTTTTCATTAAAAACATCAGCAATCATCTGTTTCTTGTCACCCATACATCCACGACTTTAAGCAACCCGTTTTATAAAGTTTTTCTTCTTCTCTTTTTTGTAATTTTTACAGGAAAGGGGGTTTTAGCCCCCTTGCTCCCCGGGATTTTTGCCCATACGCACCCTGGCTTACGGAGGAAAGATTCTTTTCCACTTCCCCATGGACAATAGAAGAAATAAAAAAGAACAAGAGCTATTTAGAAAAAGGAGAAAAACCTAGATGTATGTATATATATATATGCATGTGCGTGTCTGTGAAGTGTGACCAAAGTGTAAGTAGGAGTAGCAAGATATCCCTGTTATCTTAGCGTGTTTATGAGACAGAAAAAGAAACCAGCAATCCTACCATCATGCAAAACAGTTACAGGTTTTTGTTTCACAGTCATCTGGCAGGACGGTAGTACTTCCCTGAATAGAGAAATTCCAAGCGCTTTCGTGACTACTCACATTATCAAGGAACAATGAAAGTAAAGCATCAAAGAAAGATATATAAAGGGGTAGCCCACACCTCACTATCACATTCCACAACAACGAAACACCTGACGCGAGACAGCAGGCCCGAACTAGACAGGTCCTTCACACAACCCACCAACAAAAAATTTAAAAAATTATTATTTGTCCAATGTATTATTAAATTCTTCCTAAATTCTATTAATTATAAATGGATCTAATTTATATAAACCAAAGGAAATATTCATATTATTGTCAAAACTGCTTTTTATGAAACAAGACTCAATTATATTCTGTCGACCAAGGACTTGCTTGTACTACTTTCTCAACTTTTTGAAAATCAATTGGATGGTTAAAATCTCTTACATGAATAAATAGAGCATTGGAATCTTGTCCAGTTCTAATGCTATATTTATTTTGTTTTAATCTTAGTTCGAGATTTTTACCAGTTTGACCGTAATAAACTTTATCGCAAATTTTACAAGGAATCTTATAGACACATCCGTCAGCATTATGGGGGGAATTCTTTATCAAAAGTTTCTTTTACTGTATCAAGATTTTAGAATACAACTTTAATATTAAAAGTTTTAAGAAGAGAAGGCATATCAACCAAGTTTTCATGGTAAGGGAAAACCAACATATTTTTAGTTGAATAAGGCTGGTTGTCTTTTTAGATGATTTAGATAATTTAGTCATCCTACGCTGAATGTTTTCTAACGAATTTATGTCCATTCTGTAATATGGAGATCAGAATTTAGCTGCATAATCTAGATGAGGCCTTACTAATGATGTATAATGCTGCAGTATGACCTCTGGACTTCTGTTGCTTACACTCTTAATATTGTAGATGAATGGTTCACAGAACCGACACGTTGATAAATAGACACATGTGCAACTCTTGGGTATCTTTATTAAGGAAACCTTTCGCCACACAGTGGCTTCATCAGTCCATTCACAGGAGAAGATTGAAGAACAGGAGGAGAATGAGGTAATTAGTCCCTCAACCTTGAGTCGATGTGGTCAGTCCATCAATCTTGAGTAGAATACGGCATATGAGCGGAGAAGGAGCTTATAAACCGTGGGAAGGAGAGGTGCAGCAGTCGTAGGTGGTGTCACATTTGCCCAATGTGGAAGTAGGTCGTGCCCAAGGGTTAGGCAAGCGAAGAATTCCCAAGTATTAAGACCCCAAGAAGTTGCAGTGTCTAACAGGATTGTTGATAAATGGTTCACAGAACCGACACGTTGATAAATAGACACATGTGCAACTCTTGGGTATCTTTATTAAGGAAACGTTTCGCCACACAGTGGCTTCATCAGTCCATACACAGGAGAAGCTTGAAGAACAGGAGGAGAATGAGGTAATCAGTCCCTCAACCTTGAGTTGATGTGGTCAGTCCATCAATCGGTTCTGTGAACCATTCTACTTTGTACTGGACTGATGAATCAGCCACTGTGTGGCGAAACGTTTCTTCAATAAAGATTCCCATGTGTTGCATAAGTGTCTCAATTCTTCTACTCAAGATTGATGGACTGACCACATCGACTCAAGGTTGAGGGACTGATTACCTCATTCTCCTCCTGTTCTTCAAGCTTCTCCTGTGTATGGACTGATGAAGCCACTGTGTGGCGAAACGTTTCCTTAATAAAGATACCCAAGAGTTGCACATGTGTCTATTTATCAACTTCTGTATATAAATCCCAGTAATCTATTTGCCTTATTACGTACGCTTAGGCATTGCTGTCTTGGTTTAAGGTTGCTGCTCACCATAACCCCCAAGTCCTTTTCACAATCTGTATGGCTAAGTTCTACATCATTTAACTTATAAGTGCTAGGGTTATGGACACTCTCGAGCTTCAGAACCTTGCATTTATCTACATTGAACTGCATCTGCCACTTTTCTGACCAAGAATATAGTTTGTTTAAATCCTCTTGAAGTTCCCTAACGTCTACGTTTGAATCAATTATCCTCCCTTTATTTTGTGTCCATCGGCGAATTTGCTCATATCACTTTGTAATTCCCTCTCAAGGGTCATTGATAAATTTTATAAACAACAACGGGCCAAAAACTGATCCCTGTGGAACGCCACTTGTTACAGATCCCCACTCCGATTTAACCCCATTTATGGACACTCTCTGCTTCCTGTCTGTGAGGGCCCTGACTCGATCCTGAGAGCACTTTTCCCCCAATGCCATGAGCTGCTACTTTCTATAACAGTCTTTGATGCGGAACTCTATCAAAAGCCTTACTAAAATCTAGTAAATAATATCAAACTCTTTATCATTTGGGCAACAGCCTCAAAAGCTTTACTGAAGAAAGTTAATAAATTAGTTAGACAAGACGGCCTCTTGTGAATCCCTGCTGAGTAAACATTAATAAGCTATGCTTATCGAGATGGCTTCTTGTAATCTCAGCTATAATTGACTCTAGTAATTTGCCTAAAATTTTAGGTCAGGCTTATTGGGCGGTAATTTGACAGTAACGATTTGTCCCCTGTTTTAAAAGTTTGGAATTACATTAGCCATCTTCCACATATCAGATACTACACTGTTTGAAGAGATAAATTAAAAATTTTTAGTTAATGGTTCAGAGACTTCCATTTTGCATTCCTTAAGAACCCTTGAAAAACCTCATCAGGACCCGGCGACTTATTTTGCTTCAATCTGTCTATCTGCTTCACAACCATTTCACTAGTGACTGTGATGTTACACATTTATCTTCTTCTAGCCCACTATAAAAATTAATTACTGGAATTTTTATGTCTTCCTTTGTTAAAAAACGAAGAGAAAAAATTATTTAAAATCGAGCACATTTCATTCTCTTTGTCAGCAAGATGCCCCTAGATTTTTTATGGGGACCTATCTTATCTCTAACTTTTTTTTCTATAGACCTGGAAAAAAAATTTTTGGGTTTTGTTTTACAATCCCTAAACAACTTTAATTTCATAGTCCCTTTCAGCTTTTCTTATCCCCTTTTTAATGTCCCACTTAATGTCAATATACTGATACAAAAAGAAAGACCCTCACTCTTTTTGATACGCCTATAAATTCCTTTCTTTACCCTAGTAGATATTTGAGCCTATTATTCATCCATTTTGGGTCATTTCTATTTGATCTAATTTCTTTATACGAGATAAAAAGTTCTTTTGAGCAGCATGTATAGTGTTCGAAAACTGTCATATTGATAGCTCTCTTCGTTACCCCAGTCAACAGATGATAAGTGTTCTTAAGCCCATCGTAATCTGCTAAGCGAAAATCTGGGGGCTGTTACTGAGGTATCGCTACTACCGTACTTCCATTCAATGCTAAATGTAATTGATTTTTTAGTCGCCCAGCCCCAGTTCCTCTGAAATTTCTAAATTATTAAAAAAGGGATTCGTTGCTTGCCAGAACTAAGTAAAGCAGGTTATTTCCCCTTTGTAGGTTCTTCACAAATGTTCAAAAAAAAATCCTGAATACTCAAAAAGTCGTTTTTGATTTAAATTCCTGTCAAGAAATTCCAATCAATATGACTGAAATTAAAAGTCCTAAATTACTACAAAATCGTCTTGTGGCTTTAAACAGTTTCCTCCCATAGTAGTCTCCTTGGTCCTATCTAAATTGGGGACGGTATAAA
>NW_026468349.1:0-12436 GCF_026875155.1 Cherax quadricarinatus | reverse complement strand
TGTGTCATTTCTAAAAGTCCCAAAATCCCCCTGTTTAGGTCCACAGGTGTCACCTACGAAAAACTTGCAAAAAACTATAGAGTATCATTTTTATTATTTTTATAATCAAGTAGCTATCCCAGACAGTATCAGTAGATGCTGGCAATGGTGTCTTTTGATGCTCTTTCTTTTTAACTAAGTCTTTTATCATGTTGGAGATTAGGGTAGAACCTTCCTTTTGGGTTTAAATTTAAGGACGGGGAGAGGTTATTGCTTGTGTTGTGATAAGTAGATTTGTATCTGCTGGGGTTGTTCATGTTTCCCATTGTATAGTATTTTTTTTTTTCATTTATTTTATTATTAGTGCTCTGGCCCCTTTTGGGTTTAGATTTTCCCTTGATTATAATAATAATAATAATAATAATAATAATAATATTAATCCTAGGTAGTAGGTTGGGTAGACAGCAACCTCCGGGAGGTACTACCGCCCTCCCAAAAAGTGAGTAAAAAAACGAAAGCCTGTGATTTTTTTTAAATTTGATGGTAGGAGGGGTGCCCTTTTTTTTTCGTCTCTGAACATGCAAGATTTCAGGTACTTTGCTACTTTATTTACACTTAGGTCACACTACAATACATGTACAAGGTTATATCATACCCCTGGGTTTCTTTTATTTTCTTTCAGTTCTTGTTTTTGCTTATTTCCTCTTATTCCATGGGGAAGTGGAACAGAATTCTTCCCCCGTAGCCATGCGTGTTGTAAGGGCAACTAAAAGGGGGGAGCAAGGGGTAGTAAACCCCCCCCCTTCCCCCTGTATATATTACAAATAAAAAAGGGGAAAAAACCTTTTTTTTTCCCTTTTTGGGCCCCCCCGCCTCGGTGGGTACGGCCCGTGTGTGAAAGAAAAAAGAAAAATAAAAATAAAAATGTCAAATAATAAAATACTATTAACGTTACAACTTTTTTTTCATTTGTACTTGAGTTATTGTAATACAGGTTGGCATCACTTATGGCAGTCAGTTAACCAGCTCCATCAATAACCCGGCCAAATTTTCAGCTACTAATTTCAGTTTCACATTAAACGACTCAAATCTTATCGCCCAAAATTTCTCTTTTTATGATCGGAAATTGGAGTGTTGTAAACCCATGCAGCAAGCCAGGGAAAAAAAAAAGCGTGTAAAAAAGAGGAAGATGTAGAGAAAGAGTCTCTATTGAAAGGTTAATTAAGTGATTCTAACCAAACCCACTCTGTAATCCAGAAACTCACAACCCGGGCCCCGCTACAGGTCCCAAGATTGGTTAGTGATGGCTAACGTTAATAATAAAAATAAAAATATTGAAAAATTTTACAGTTTTTTTTCATTTGTACTTGATTTATTAAAAGGGTTTTTATTTTTTTTTGCAGAAATTATTGGTTTATTGGGTATAGATAAAAAGTGGGTATAAATCTGTTTCTTAGTTTACTAAACAAAAATGAATTTACGAATGGACACTAGTTTGTAAAGAATTTTATAAAAAAAAAATGACTACTGGATACATTGCATTTCTGCAAAGGATTAAAAAAAATAATGATATTGCAGGTGAACCTGGAAGAGTCCTCAGAAAGTGGAACAGCAACGGAAAAGACTCTTTTGTCTCTTTTTTCTTCTGATACTGAATAAACTTGTTTCTGTACTTAAAGCAAGTTATTTGTCTTTATTTTATGGTCATTTAAATTTATATGCCACACTTTCTGAAAAGACAGTTATTAAATAAGTGTTGGTAATTTTTTTTTTTTGTCTCCCCCCTTCAAAGGAAACGGCCAATGTTGAAAAAAGAAAAAATTTTGAGCAATTGTTTTTGTTTTAGAAAGATGGAGGGATTTTGCCCTTTTGTACTATGGTATTCCCAAAAGGTAATATTTATTTAACGTTATTTTTGTTTAAATTAGTCCCTACTTATGTTTGGCTATTTTTAGGATGAAGCTCTTTCCCAAAAAATGTCATTTTGTAAAATGGGGTAATGAAGTGTGGTCAGTTTTGGGTTGAGTTAGAGTTTGAGTGGATCAGGAGAGAGTTGTGTGGTTCCTCTGTCGTGTGATGTGGAAAGAGAGAATGAAAAAAGGGGGAATAAATGTAAAAAAAAAAAACAGTATTAAAACAAATAATATGTATTTGGTAAGGACAATATGGGAATCCACAAGTTAAAAATTTAAAAAAAAATATTTTAAACCAAAAACCAAAATTTTTGATTTTTAAGGATGATTTTGTTTGGAAATTTTTTGGGGTGTAAGAAAGTGCTATCTTCAAAATTGGGCTTATAGGAGACTTTTTGGGAAAACTTTTTGATTTTGTTTGAAATGTTAAAAAAATTAATTCCAAAAATTTTTGTAAGAGTTGTATAATGGGGTTTGATTTTTTAGTTTTGAAAGAATAGTAAAAAATGAAGTTTGTGATAGTTTGTGTGTTAAGAGATATTTACCAGTTGAAATAAGTTTTATTTATAATGTTGATTTAAAGGGGGCATTTAATTTTGGGGAGATAAAAAGATTTAGTTATGTTGAGTAAGAGCATGGTTTTTGATAGTTAGAAAAAATTTTTAAAGGTTTAAAAGGGGTGGAATGATTCTTAGTTGAAAAGGTTATTTTTTTGTGCGTGTTATATTAGATATTTATTAAGACTGAAATCACAGGGTTTGGGATAATGGTAGGCAAATCAATCTAGAAAAAAAATCAGAAAGGGAATGCTTTTCAAATCCTAAGAAGCTTATCACTAGACCAGAAAAAAAAGCTTAAACTCAGAATAGGGGAGGAAGCAGGTAGGGTTTGGGTTTCCATAGAGAGGGTAGAGATGTTTGTATGTATTGTATCGTAAATCTAAATCTACCATGCACTGAACCCCCTTATCCACAGATTTGGTAATCTGCTGTTTCAGTTTCCACGATTTACTGTGGTCTGAAAAAATCCTTAACCTTTCGGGGTCCAGGGGCCCAAAAATTTCAAAGTGTGCCCCGGGTCCAAGAAATTTCAAAAAATAATTTTGTTATTTTTTCTTATGAATGCTAGAGAATTCTTTTTTAAAGGTAATAAACAAAAGTATGAAATTTGATGGAAAAAGGGGGACGAAATTATGCTCTGCGAATTTTGTTTTCAGCAAATTTTTCGTTCAGCGATTTTGTGACTTTGACCCCCTTTTTTGGCCCAATTCTTTTTCCCAGTCAACCAAATTCTTAGCTATTTCACTAGTATTACATCTATTTTACGTTGAGCACAAAAAATGCCAAGTCACTTTTTAAAACACAAAATAAGTGATCGGAAATTTAGTAATTTGTCCAATTTAATGCAAGTTCAAAATATTTAATTTCAAAATAGGGTCCATAATAAACAATGCGGGCTTTCCTGGCACTAAATAACCTTTCTCTGTTCTTATTTTACGTTTTCAGACTTTACAAATGAATTCCATTTTGATTTTTTATTCACTAATGAATTTTTTTTTAAAAACAAAAAAATGAAGATTTATGTTAGCAATGTTGAATAATTGATAAAAAATATCAGAAATTTGTGAAATTATTGCCCCAGCAGCTGGCATGTATTAGACGTGTGAGGGCTTTGTTTACTCTTGAACTCGGCAAAAAATTAAACTTTTCTGTTCTTTGAGCCCGGTTTCAAGAAATTTTCCCTTACTAAAAAATAAAAAATTGTCCCTATTTCTTAAAATCTTCCATTCTATAAATGAGACTAAGAAATCACAATTTTTTTAAAAAACAAAAAAACAGAAAAAAAAAAATCGCCATTTTAAAAAAATTATGGCTTTTTTTTTTCTTCATTTGCCTGTGGCTGTAGGATTTTTTAAGTGGTGCAACATCCCAATAGTGTATTCTTCATATCGGGCCCCAAATTTAGCTCCAGTTATAGAGTGAGCTGAGCTATGGCTAGATCTGGGTTTGGCCCCTCAATGTATCCCGTAGATCTATGGCACGGACCCTCAAAGGGGTTTGATTTTGTTAAAAATGGCACCAAGGTGAAAAAAAAAACCTTAACCGGAAGTATTTCCCCATCAGGAAAAAGTGCTAATCTTGACTTATGTATGAAAATTTCAATTAAACCTTCCTAGATAGTAACAAATGAAAAAAAAATTATTATGGGTTTGTACTACCCTGGTTTCAGGTGCTCGTGGGGCTTGTAAGTTCCCCACAGATAGGGGGGGACTACTGTACCACAAAAAATCAACTTATACCAAAGATAAATGCATTTGATAAAAATTCCCTTTAAAAATTTTTCCCTCGTAATTCCCAAATTGTCGTTTAAAAAAAATTAAAAAAAAAACCCAAATTTTCCTGTTTTTAGGAAAAAACTCCCCACCTTACACTAAACATTTTATACCCAAATTAAAGAGATTGGTAAAAATCAAAAGAGAAATAAACCCCCTGAATGCCCACTGTTTTGAAAGTGATCGCAATACTTTTTATAACAAAAGAGCCTAAATGAAAAAGCCGGTTGCGATTAAAAGAAAAAAATGACAAAGATTTTTAATATAAAAAAATTTCCCCTGCTTCACTTAAACAAAAAAAACCCCACCATATACTATTGCCTCCGGGTTTGACCTTACAGAATTTAATAATGTTTTTTTTAGAAGCCTATCATGACCCTTTAATTGCAGCTAGCACCCAATTAGTGATGATTATGATTAAATAATCTCATCAATTTTAAAATTTGGCCCACATTTTTGTACAGGATATTTTGGTTTACGAGTTTAATTCGTTCGTGACCGAGTGTATTCAGTTTGTCTATGTAAAAATCAGTTTTCCTCATTGAAATTAACTGAGATGCCTTAATCATTCAGCCCCCAAAAAACCCCCCAATTTTTTTTTTGTTAGGGGTTTTTAAAATAAGAAAAATGTATTAAAAATAAATGATTTTTGTTTTTTTTGCGGTCCAGCAATGTTTTAGAAATGCTGGAGTTATTGAAACTCTTGAAGCACAGTGTAAGGTGAGTGTTACTCCACTGCTGCACTGTCAGCGTGGAGTGACATTTGTGTTGTGCACTGTCTTGTTGTCTATCTTTTTGTCGTTTTTCTTCTGTTTATCTCTGTCTTGCTTATCTTCTTCCTGTGTCTCTGTCCAGAGAGAGAGAGCCATCTGAACCAACAGGTATTACACATGATGCAGAGTATCCATCTGTTTTTTAACAAGTGAAAATGTGTTTACTTCCCAGTCTGTTTTATTTGCTTCAAAAAAGCATGTATAGGCTTTTTTGGGTTTTTGGGTTATCCTAGGTAATTTACACTATGATAACTGTATTTATGTGTACTATAAAACAGAGAAACAGAACAGAGTTAGAGAAACAGAAAGACGATGCAGATAGATAAGACAGACAGAAGGAGTGAGACACCCCAAACCCAGCAACTGATCAGCCAGCTGGTGCCAACCAGCCGCCCCCAAACTGTGTTCACATTTTCCCAAAAATTTTTTTCTCTTTATTGGGGGAAAAGTTATAAACATTTCGGCGGAGGGCTTTCCCAGTGATATAAAAAATTGAAAGGATGTTAACATTGGTTATTATGGGGTTTTTTTTTTTCCCTAGTTCTCCGAAAGTGGCGGCATATCTGAACCCCCTTGAACTCGGATTTTGGCTGAAAACTCAAAGAAAAAAAATAAACCAAACAAGGCTCGTAAATCAGAAAACTCGTAAGTTGGGGGGGAATTTCAAGTCAAGGTACCACTGTCATCATTTTTCCTATAGGATAATATCTACTATTTGTTCCCCTGAGGAAAAATTTTCTCCCTGTGGAATATTTTCTTCCCCCCAAAAATAAAAATTTGGAAAAAATCTCTTAAATTTTTCCCCATACCTTTTCATCCACCCCACATCATTCCCGTCCCTTCCCCTTTTAGGAAATTTTGAGAATTAGGTTTTTTTTTTTCACCCGCCATATCCAAAGGCCACATACATTCTGTGAACTTGCCTCTCTCTCTCTTTTCCCTTTAATATTTTATTCACTTTCTCCTCTGCTGCAGTGAACTAACGTTTGATACGGGGGAAAAGGGTTTTTTCTAAATAGAGTAATCCAAGGACATTTGCTGGACATGGCCCTCATTTTATAGAAATTACGTACAATATTTTCCCCTATATTTTCATTGAAAAGGTCCCGCATCATTTATTTTTCTTTCACACTTGTGTTGGCATTCAAATGTTTCCCAAATTTTGCTCAATCCCGTCATACTTTATATGCGTAAAATTTGGTTTTGTAAAATTTTTAGCAAGCACAAAGAAGTATTTTTTTGGGGGGGGAAAAAAACTGTGTTGGGCAAAGAATGCGTGGACTGCAAACTATCCCTTTTTTATGACTTACAGGGGTCCTTGTCTCATCTATTTACCAGTACACTCTCAACATCATCTCCAAGTTAGATTAAAATAAAATTCTTTTATCAAACTCTGTTTGGTCCCTGGCCTCTTCTTTTCACTTGGTAAGAGTGGGAAACTTAGAATGAATTGAGCAGACTCATGCATGGTACCAAATGGAGAGATTTGCACCTCACTGTGGGAAACGAAGGTTTAGTTTTTGTTTTCCCCGGTTTACGGGTTACCTTTTCGCAGAAACTGCTGAATTCGCTTTTGACATCTCCTAATGCCCTTTGTGAAAGTCCCCCTTATTGTGATTCCCTTTTTTTTTTTTTAACAAAAAATTTAACCCCTTGACTGTCGCAACCCCCCAACCTGAGGTGTTTCCTGGCACGCAAAATTAAAAAAAAAAAAATTTTTTTTTCTATGAAAAGTAGAGAATCTTTTTTTTGATTGTAAAGACACCAAAAAAACAAAATTTGATGGAAAATGGTGGAATTACACTTCCCCCAAAGTTAGCGGGCCCTGCGAATTTCAAATCGGCGATTTTTGCCATTTTAGACCCATTTTCAACTAATTCCCTGTTTTCCCGTTGACAAACTATGTATTTCTTTAGAACCCATTTTTCTATCGTTGAGCACAAAAAAACTGCCCAATAAACGTGGTCAAAATTTGCTTTGGCCAATTTACGAAAATTAAAAATTGAAATTTCAAAAAAAAAGGTCCCGAATGAATAATGGAGACTTTCCCGGCTCTAAAATTATTTCTTGTTCACTTTATGTCTCCAGGCCCCTCTGATATTATCTTGCTTTCTATTTTGAAAATTTTTTTCAAACAAAAATAGAAGATTTACTATTTGAGACTAATGCAAATTTTTTTTATTTTTTCACACTGGCCAATTCCCCCAGGCAGGGTGGCCCGAAAAAGAAAACTTTCACCATCTTACTCCATCATGCTTGCCCGAAGGGTGCTTTTCACAAGTTTTTTTAAAATGCAACATTAACACCCCCCTTCAGAGTGCGCACGTACTTCCATCTCCAGGACTCAAGTCCTGCCTGCCCGGGTTTCCCCGAACCCCTTCTAAAAAGTTACTCTGCTCACCCTCCCAACGCACGTCAAGTATTAAAAACCCCTTTGTTCCCCTTCCCCTCCATCAAAAACGTCTTCAGTAAAGCAATACGTAATAATTGTATAAATAACATCAACCTATTATGACTGCATATTGGAATGGCTTTGGACATTTTTTGGGGGAATGACATATTTGTTTCTTTTTTAACATCGGCAAAAAACAAAAATTCCCCCTTTTTTGGGTCCATTTCCGGTTTTTTTTATGTAAAAACAATAAAATCACACTATTTTTGTAAAAAATTTTCCATTCTATAAATGGACCAAGAAATCAAATACAACCATAATATATATGAAAAAAACCACAAAATCGGCATTTTAACCTTAACGGTCCAAATAGATCGCGTTCAAAACCGTAGGCTCCAAAGGATCTATGTTTTTTTTTTAAATTTTCAAAAATAAAAAAAAAAAAATGTGATAAAAGTTTTTTTTAACTTTTCAAAAGTAAAAAAAAAAAAAAGTGTTTCTTTTTTTACATACTTTCAGAGTTTAAAAAAAAGTATATATACTTTTGGACCCTTTAACCCGTAACGGTCCCAAAAGTTTAAAAATAGTTTTTTTAACATTTGAAAATATGTAAAAAAGAGACCTTTTTGTTTTTTTACTTTGAAAAAGTGTAAAAAAAACTTTGATTACTTTTTTTTTTTTTAAAATTTTAAAAAAATGTAAAAAAAAAGTTGATCTACTTTTGGGGCATACACATGTGAAAAGTAGATCTGCTTGGACCCCTTTACGGGTTTGGGTTAATTAAAAAAAACGGAGTTTTTTTTTTTTTTCTTATGCATGTGTGCCCAGGTTTTTTTTTTTATGGTGAATGCCCACAGACCCATTCCTTTAATGTGGGCCCCCCAGCTTTCTCGCTTTTTGAAACCCCTGATTTTGAGTCATAAATGTACGTGGACCCCGCAAAACGATCACCTCCGAATGCGCCCAAATTTTGTAAGGTATTTTGAAGGCGTTTGCACGTTATGTTTTTGGGGGCTGAATGGACAATCTTTACAATTTTCCTTATGGGGCAATTCGGTCGTACTGGCCCCTGAACAACTTTGGAGTGAAAAAATATCGTTAACGGGGGTCCATGTATATACGTCAAAACAGGTACCTATAAGAGTATTTTTGACCGAAACAGTAAAAGGGTTAACCTATTACACCAGCTTTGACATTTTTTTGACTGCACAACCCAAAACCCCAACCTCCTTCAGGCCATCACCACATACAGCACTGTGAACCTAAGGATTTAGCCCCAATTTTTTTTATAATAATAAAAATAATAATAAAATAATAATAATAAAAAAATAATAAAAATACAGTAACTTTGGTCCCTTGCATCCCGTCCCAACCCCGTTTTTAATCTTTGATGTCATACACCTGTGAAGTGAAATCATATGCAATATGGTTTTATTCAGTTTGTTTTGTAGTGTATTGTGATATCCCTCTGCATTTGTATACATCCCAGATTTTAAAAAGTGTTTTTATTTTTTTCTATTTATTATTGTCATTATCTTTATCTTTCTGTAAACTGGAATACAAATTTTCCAAGCATTTATTAGTGTAACCTTTTATATTATCTAAACAGTGAACCCCCAGTTTTCGTGTTTAATCCGTCTGAAAAAGGTCAGCAAAAACGGAATCAGCGAAAAAAGAAACCATTTTCCCATAAAAGGGAAAAAATGTAAATCCAGTTATGTGTTCCAGACACCCCGAGTATTAAAAAAAAAAAATTTTTTTTCCTTAGAGATAATTTACTGCACAAAAGAATGAAAATTCAACATGAATTACTTTATTGAAGGCTGTTTTTGGTGGTGGAAGGCAGGGGGAAAGGGGAGGGGGGGAAGAGAGGTTTTCTTTGGAAAAGGGAAAAAACCCCCCCCCCCTAAGGACTCTAGGGACCAATCCTTTATCTGAGGTCCTTCTTCTATGTTTTTAAACCCCTAGGACCAGTGAGGTCACTGGACCCCTGTGCACAAAATGTTGTCCAGCTAGGTTGTTCTGGTGTCTCTTTAAGTTTGCCTAAAATGGGAATGGCATTGTCAGTAAAAGTTCCACACAGATTGAACGCTTTCTCAGGGTGTGTTCCTCCACAAATGAATGCTCCTAGTCCACATTTCACAGATTCCTAAATCTCTGAAGGAGGCCCTTTTCCCTCTCTCTTCCTCCCCCTCTGAAGCAATTTCCCCAGGTGTGGTCTGTTGCTGTTGCAGTGAAGCTCTTGCAGTCATAGTGGTTGCTCTTGAATGTGGTCCTCCACCAACTTTCCCCATCCTGGCCATACTCTAACCCCCTGGAAATTTCCCCGGCCACAATTTGATTCCAACTGGGATAGGGTTGTCAGGGTCAGCCCCAAACCCCTTTAAAATCTTTTTTTGAGGAACAAAATGGGCCAAAAAATTTTTTCTAAGCAGAGTTCATCTCCCGGAAGTTATCCATGCCAAAAACCCTTTTCTTAAGGTTATGTAATAGAAAATATTGCAGGTAAAACCCCCCAGAACCTCTTAGGGTCAATTCGGAGTCCAAGGTTATGTCAAAACCTTTGAAACATTGCTTTGGTTTTTACAGTTTTTTGAAGTTTTCAATGATTGCTGGTCCATGGGGCTGGATGAGATGAGTGGTGTTAGGGGCAAAAACTTTAGTTACAAAACCCTATTCCTTAAACAATTTGGGCTTCTATGTCGGAGGACGAGCAGGCATTGTCCATTAAAGGGGTGGAGTGGCAATTTATTATCCCCAAGGTATTTCTTCTTTCTCAGGCCAAAAACTTATTGAACCCTTCAGGAAAATTTTCCTCGGACCCAGCCCCATGTTAGCCTTCCGATGAACACAATTTACTCTTTCGACACTGTTTTTCTTGAACATAATGGGATTTTTAGAGTGATTTCACGTGTAAGGCTTCATTTGAATCCCCCTGCATTTCCACCGAAAGAGAGTTAGCCCCTTTCGTTGGCTTGTTTCCCCGGGGTGCCTTTTCCTCCTGTGTGAGTGGTCCCCTTTTTGGGTTTTTTTCCAAAAAAAGGGCCGTTTCGTCCCAAATTGAACATTTTTGGGGTTGGAATTTTTCAGCCTCTACATAGTCTTTGAATTCCTGACAAATTTTTCAGACACTGTTTGTCTGAACTGGCACCCCCCTTTATGCCTTACAGCACTGTGTATGCCACTTCACTTCTTGAATTTTTGAACCCCGCCTTTGGGCTTTAAATTTACCAAAAATCAGCACTTGTTCCCGGAAGTTTTTTATGAGATCGTCATAAAACTGCCTTGCCTTTTACAAAATTTTCGACTGCACAAAACTTTTCCCACTAATGTTGCTCTTTGATCCACACCAACAATTTCTCCACATCTTCAGTTGTTTGGAATCTCTGTTTCATTATCACATTCACCCCTTTCGCAAATCAGCTTCCATGATTTTCTTTTCTTTTCTTTTCTCTGATGGTGCCTTCCTTTACATCCTGCTGGAGTTCGGCAATGCGTATGCCACTATCATTTTTTTGAACAATATCTTTTTTCATTTCTACAGTGTTCCTCACTTTCTTTAGCAAAAGGTGGCACTAGAAGCTTTCTTTGGGGCCATGGTGGCTTATTTAGCAGTCACACACAATAAACAAGTCCAAAAACAATGGATTATTACGAAATGTTTCGTATGACCTTGCAGGATATGTTCACTCACCGGGAAACAATGCAACACTGTCTGAGAATGGTGGGAGGTGGCTTTGTCTGCGGCTGGGCACTGGCAGTTTCTGTACATTGACAAAAACGGAGGAAATTGACAAAAACGGAACCAATATTTTGATGAAAATCGGCGAAAAAGAAATGGGCAATAACGGAGGAAAGAAAAAAAGGGAGGGTCCACTGTACTTTAGCTCAGTTATGTTGGCTTCCTTGATACTATATTATATAATTGTTTATTAGTGTTTTCCTCCCATAGTGGCTGGCTTATGGACTTCTGCATTAGCCTTGGTGGAGTGTGGATGTCTCACTGTCACTGATCATCAGTCCCCAGATTTTCCCTAGTCTCCCTGAGACGCTCATTATTGTCTTGGCCTTCCCACTGGGCACATTATTGCTAGTGTAGGGATTCTGCTCTTTAGGGGCTTAGGCAAGAGAAGTCCTCATAATGTAATTGGAAATTTTTTCCCTGTTTCTATTTACAAAGGAAACTGCTAGTTCCCTTTTCATTCATTGCCTAGCTATTAGCAGTGCTTCCTCCGTTATCAAGGAGCACAGTTCAGTAAAGTGAAAGTTGTCAGTGGCCCTTAAAACCCCCAAAAAGAAGGCTTTGTTTTTCTGCTCCATGAAATTTTCCCTTTTTACATATCAGTGACTGTTGACCACTGTTTTTAAATTTCCACCAGCATTTTGGACACAATTTTCTTCCTTACTGCCAGAGGGTTTTAATACTCTTTTCACATTATTATCTAGTTTGACTTACTCTCAACCTTCCCGTGTTGGGTACTGACATTAGTGCGTGGCAAGAATACTTTGGGCATAAAGTGGTTACGGTAAGTACTCAATATCCCCAGCTTCCTAAATGATCTGGTCTTGTAACATACATATCATTGTTCCTTTGCCTGTCACCTTCAGTATGTGATGTCAGGTTTCATGTTTGCCCCACCTACATTGTTACCAGTCAGGGTCCCCTGCCCCACAGCACTAGAGACTGTCATTTTTTTTGATGATCTGTGAGCTCTTGTACTACATGTAAAGTAATTCCAGGGTTTGGGTAGGTAACCTGCATGGTGGTGATTGTCACACTGCTGCATAGTGTTTGTTTGGCATCAGGTTCTCAATGCTTTTGCTGCTCACACCACTTGACCATACCTGTTTCTGCAGCTGGTATGGCACCACCCATGATACAAGTGCCCCTGTTGTAGTTTTCTCTCACATACGTAATACTCATTTTGTTTCTAAGGGGAATTAAGCAACCCTTTGTCGCCTACTTCCCTTGGTTATCCACTCATTTTCGTACAGTCATGTGGTTTTGCCAGTTGACTGAGCATAATTTAGGATAAATTACTGAAAA
>NW_026468348.1:0-13121 GCF_026875155.1 Cherax quadricarinatus | reverse complement strand
CAGTCTAGTAGGTCTATTATTTGCTGGTTTAAAATTGAATTTTGTGCAGGATTTATAAGCTCGCCGTGAGTGGTGAGTTTTCATTCAGAGCTGCCACTGGTGTTATTACTGCAACAACATTCATTTGCTATATTCCTCCATTTTGGTGCCTTAGGTTGAAATCCACCAGGAGCAAGATGTTGGGTGCAGGAGCTGGGAAGGGTTTTTTAGACAGTGGTCTATTTTTTAACAGCTGTTCCTGGAAATTGCTGGGATGTTGCTATCCGGAGGCTTGTAGGACTATCACCTATGTCTAGTTTTTGGGTTCTCGACCTTTACTGCTAAAACTTCCACTATGGAACTCTCTCCAGATAAACATCATTTGAGTCATTTAGCATGTTCTGTGCAAAACAAGTGACTCTGCAATGTACAGGGCCAACTCCCCCTTTTGCCTGTTCACTCTGTCCCATCTGTATAGGTTGTAACTGGGATCCATGTTTCGTTGTCCAACGTGATCCTTTTAGTGGGGTCTCAGTGAAAGCCGCGAACATTGCCTTTGCTCTCTCTGCAGCCGTCCCCGGATAGAAAGGGTATTTTTGTTGTATTGTGCTGCTTTAGGACCCGTGTATATTGCAAAGATGAATGTTATCGGGGGACTGGTGGTATTGTGGTACTGGGGCGTGGATTTGTTCCGGCATTTGTATCTGTATCTGTTGGTTTGGGAGTGGAGGCCATCGATCTGTTGGTTCCACTCAGGAATGACTGGATTTGGTGTAGCGATTTTCTGCCAATTTCCTGCCAGTTTTTTTTCTTCCTGCACCTAAAAAAGCTCTCCTCTTGAGTGGCTGTGGCTACCCAGGTTTTCCAATGGCTGGATGTTTTGTATCTTTTTGTTCCGCCATTAGATGGTTTGCCTGGCAATTTAAGTTATAGCCACAGTCTTTTCTGTACGAAGAGGTACACAGTTCAGGGTGAAAAGCTTACAGTGAGGGAGTTTGCATTTTACCTGTTGTCATATGGGCATGGCATTTCCTCGGTGTGGTCATAGTTGCACGTCCCATCTGTTTTTCAGATTTCCCATGAGCCAGCAGATACCGAGGTGCTTAGTGTGTGACAGCTGGGTTTCCGTTTGCCTTGGGTTTCTCTTGACTGTCATTCCCTGTTGGTTGCATGTTTCCTGTCTTACTCTATCCTCCCTAGCACCAAAACAATGGAGCTCCCACCAGTTGTTTTTGTAATATATCCTCACTATTGCAGTGGAGTCCTCTTTGTTTGCTAATTCCCTGCCAGGTATTTCCTCGTTTGCAATATGGTTTTCTTTTATCTTTGACTACACTGTTTCCTACTATGGCTCCTGTCCCTATTGAGGGTCATTTATATGTATTCTTCCTGCGTATAATTCTGAGCTACCTGGACAAAATCTCCAGCTTCACCATTACCTGTCTCCAGGTACTGCATCTCCAGTCCACATATGTCTCCCAGGACAGCATCTCCAGCTTCACCATTACTGTCGCCCAGGGACTGCACCTCCAGCTTCACCATACTGCTGTCCCAGGACAGCACCTCCAGCTCCCCATTACTGTCTTCCCAGGATGACAGCACTATCAGCCCCCATTACTGACTACCAGGAATCTCTCCGGCCATAAAGTTTTTCTGACTACATGGCCAGTAATCAAGGGCTTGTACCAGTCAGCCCTGACTTTTTTTGTTTCCCATTGTTGTAGAAAGCTCCTGGTTTCTATGCAAGCAGCTTTGGTGTTGACCTTTTTAATACCTTGTGTTTTAGTTACCGATATATACCCATTTGGGCACCCCACCCATTCCTGTTTTTCAATACGGCTGTAGTAGTTTTCTTGGAATCTGCGCAAGGGGTGTGACACCAAATTTCCACAGAAATGAGCAATTTTATGAATGTGGGAAGCCCGTTTGTTTGACTGTGACACAGATACACACGCTTCATGAATGATTTGAATTGGTTGATTTACTGCAATTTTACTAGCAACCTCTTGAATTATTCTATTTTAACCTGCTAAAGGTGGTGCACAACGAAAACCGTTTGAAACCCCCAGTCCATGGTTCGGACAGTCAGGGTTTCGGACAGTCTATCTGTTTGATCAGTGGGGTCACTTTATTAAACCTTGATGTGTTGTGTGATTGTGGCTAACACATGAAGGATCTACTGGAAATTATTACCCCTTCCCCAGAGTAATATGTGATTTGATTGATACAAAAGTATAACTTGCGTGGTTGAAAGACCGGTGACTGATGCACTCCTGACAATGACTACAGTCGACCTCCACCTTGTATTTATCATCGCTTGTATCTAGGCTCTCTATTTTTTTTCCGTTCCACCACAATGATAAATGCTATATTATCACTTTAGTTGATGCAAATTTTGGAGGAAGGACGCTTTTTCTGATAGTAATATTGCCTTCTCGTTGTGTATATTGAGACCGATAGGTAACTACAGGTTTTATGTAATTCACAGTAAACGTCTGGTATTTCAAGTGGAAAAGAATAGACTAATGAAGTCACTCCACTCCATAAGTACTCTATTATAATACTGGTTAGTTGCTACTACAAACACTGTATTCTGCATTTCATGGTATCACTAGATTATATGGAGTACACTGCAGGCCAAGGAGATTATTAAAAAACAGGGCTGACCAGTTGGTAGTTTCTGGCCCGACTTCAGGCACCTGCATCTATAGGCTTATCCTTCTTTTCAAATTTCCACCTGTTTTCAAATGATCATTTAGCCTTTATCATCAATATATAGGAGCCACTGTGTATACTCTATACACTATGTATAATCAATGCTTCAGGGAGACTTTTCTTTCCTCTGACAACAAAGTTTCAATTATTATTAGTTTTTTTACACGGGAAACAGGCTTGATTCCCCTCTGGCAGTAAACTCTTGCTAGGGGTAGTGCACATAATATCTCCTTGTTTTTGACTCTCGAGTATATATGTTTCCGCACCCAGATTGGTTCAGGCGCTAGAGGGATGTATCGTATAGGATTGATGACACAATTAAAGTGTTCTTAGCAGTAAGAGCGACACGTGAAAACAACCAGAGAAAACTGGGGCGCACAACAGAGGCACGCTGTTCCACTGTTCACAGCTATCCTATCTCTTGTTCTCCTGTCTCTCTTGTCTCACTCCACTGTACAGTGTAAACAGTGTTTCTTAGTATGGTTGTTCAAGAAATCACTATCACTGTACAGGTGTATTCAGTGTGCATGTAATGGTTGTCAAAGGAACACTAACACTGTACTAGTTGTTAACTGTGCTTCATGTATGGTTGTTCAAGGAAACACTACCACTGTACAATGTATATTAGTGCTTCATGTATGGTGCCGTTGAACACTACCACTTGTACAGTGTATACAGTGTACATGATGGTGTCAAGGAACACTTCCACTGTTCAATGTATTATAAGTGTTCATGTATGGTGTCAAGGAACACTACACTTTGTACAATGGTATTTATAGGGTCGATGTATGGTGCCAAGGATAAGCTACCACTGTACAATGTATATAGTGTTCGTGTATGTTGTCAAGGAACACTAAACACTGTACAGTGTATACAGTGTCATGTATGGTGGTCAAGGAACGCAATTACCACTTTATGGGGATACAGTGTTCATGTATGTGCAAGGACTCTAACACTGTACAGTGTATACAGTGTTCATGTCATGTGTTCAAGGATCACTAACACGTACAGTTTATACAGTGTTCATGTATGGTGTCAAGAACACTTAACACTGTAACAGTGTATTACTCAGTGTTCAGGTATGTTGTCAAGGAGAAACACTAAACACTGGTACAGTGTATCAGTGTTTCATGTATGGTGTCAAGTGAGGAACATACCACTGTACGGGTATACAGTGTTATGTATGGTGTCAAGGAACGACTACCACTGGACAATGTTTTATAGTGTTATGTCTATGGTGCCAAGGATACTAATTTCACTGTACAATGTATTTAGTGATCATGTATGGGCCATGGGAACCACTAACATGTCAGGTTTATACAGTGTTAAAGTATGGTGTCAAGCGAACACTAACACGTTGTACAGTGTATACAGTGTTCATGTATGGTGTTGTCAAGAACACTAACACTGTACAGTTGTTATTACAGTGTTCATGTATCGGTGCTCAAGGAACCTAAACTCTGTACAGTGATAAACATGGTTCATGTATGGGTGTCAAGAACACTAACACTGTACAGTGATTTACAGTGTTCATGTATGGGTGTAAGGAACACTAAACACTGTACAGTGTATACGTGTTCATTCATTGGTGTCAAAGGAACACTAACACTGTACTGTGTATAAAGTGCTCATGTATGGTGATGTCTAGAACTCTACCACTTGTTTTAGTGTTTCATGTTTTAATGGTGTCAAGGAACACTACTCACCTGTTACAGTGTATATAGTGTTCATGTATGGTGTCAAGGAACACTACCACTGTACAGTGTATAACAGTGTTCAGTTATGGGTTGTCAAGGATACACTACTATGTACAGTCACAATGATATAGTGTTAATGTATTTGGTGTCATGGAATACACTTCCCACTGCTACAGTGTAATACAGTGTTCATGTATTGTGTCAAGGAACACTACCACTGTACAGTGTATACAGTGCTCCATGTTGTGGTGGTCAAGGAAACGTTTACACTGTACAGTGTATCTGTGCTCATGTATGGTATGTCTTGGAAACTCTACCATTGTTTATAGTGTTCATGTATGTGTCAAGGAAACACTACCACTGTACAGTTGTATACAGTGCTCATGTATGGTGTCAAGGAACACTCCACTGTACAATTATACTAGAGTTCATGTATGGTGCCAAGGAAACACTACCACGTGTACAGTGTTATATAGTGTTCATTGTATGGTGTCATAAGAACACTTCCAAGGCCTGTGCTAGTGTATAGAGTGAGTGTTCATGTATGTGTTTAGGGAAACTTTCTTCCATGCCTGCACAGTACATCGAGTTATGTAGTGGTGTCTCAAGGGACCACTACTACGGGCTGTTCAACCTCTTCTGTATGCAGATCAAAGGGAAGTTTAAGGATTATACGGTGGACCCGTGGCTGGTGGCTAAATGTTCTCACTTCAGACGGCGAAGGGTCCGGGTTCGATTTCCGGCCGCAAGGTAGAAAACATGGAAGTGTTTTTCGTACATCTGTTGTCTTATGTTCACCCATCAGTGAATATGGGTACCTAGGTGTTAGTCACTGGTTGTGGGTCGCATCCCTGCGACAAAACTACCTAATTTGCCCTATAATGCTCAGCCATAACAAGCTTGGCTTTCTGTATAGTAGTATGTCATTGATGTCAGCTGGGACTGTATACCTTGTACATGTAGTAAATAAAGGTATGATTATTATTATAATTCTAAGTAGGAAGAATCAGTTGCCTGTGATATACCTGTATCTGGTTTTGAGAGTTCTTTTTCCTCCACATCTCAGCCTGAGACCAAGGTTCCCTGGTCAACCAGGTTGTTTGTACTAGCAACGCTTCAGTCCACATAGTCTCTTAATTAACTCGACTAACTCTTCACCTGTATCAGGAAGCTGCGCAGCACCTGTCTGTGTGTGTGTACTCACCTAGTTGTGGTTGCAGGGGTCGATTCATAGCTCCTGGCCCCGCCTCTTCACTGGACACTGCTGGGTTACTCTTCCAGCCCAATGAGCTCTATCATACCTCTTCTTAAAGCCAAGTATGGATCCTGCCTCCACTACATCACTTCCCTGACTATTCCACTTCCTGACAACTCTGTGACTGAAGAAATACTTCCTAAAATCTCTGTGATTCATCTGAATCTTCAACTTCCAACTGTGTAGTGGGGGTTCGAAGGAGATATCATGGTTGGAGTTAAACACACTTGTTGAATGTTAACACTTGTATTAGCAGAGTATGAAGGGGGAGAGCCCAAACTGCCTATCCTGTCGCCTGCTTGGATAACGGGGAACTGAGACTGATGCAGCGCATCCCACCCACTCATGTGGCATCACCTGACGTCATACAAACTAGTCACTAGGCCTAGCAAAGGGGTCGTATTTGTAAACATATGGATGGTACTATGATACTCAGATAAGCTATACAACACATGCAGGGGATCAGCAACTATGCTGACAGCTCGGTCATGTTACGTATGTCGTCTCGACATACAATACTACACTATAGGCTGAACAGGCAGGTGGCTCTAGGCTGATTCTATACAATAGCAAAGACATATGTAACTTAGAACTGATGGATGGTATTGTGATGGATGTTAACGTAATAAGTTTTAACGTAATGCATTACGAATTATAAGAACAAATCATGGTATAATAAAGGGTGAAATTGATTGATTGATCTGTATTCATGCACTCTACGGATTCTGGGGAAGAAAAAAAATATATATATTTGCAAAGGTGAAAGTAATTAACAGCAAAGGAAAATCTGGCGTGCACAGATCAGTACTGCTAATCTCAGAACTCGGAGGGAATACGCGTGAGCACAAAAAAACTTTTTGTTGGCCACACTTGATCGGCTATTACATACACACAGTTGGCAAACTTCAATCATCGTGGACATCAAATTATAACAGACTATGTACATTTAAAACCCATCTATGCGTGGGTAGATTTACTATGCAGAATGGTTATCGTCTTTGGGAGGATTTCGAATTCTTTGCAGTGGTAAACAATGCCTTGGTGATGGGAGATTGATCAAGTATCTGCAAAAGATACCTGTGGGTTTCTCATTTACTGTCGAGTACGCTAAAGGAATTAAACGACACATTTCGGGGTTGAATTATCTGGCTGAGTATTAGAGGTAGAGGGTTTACGAAGTCAAGAGCATTGTCAGCGGACTGACACAAGAGAGTCGGGTGCTGAGTTATCATCCTCGACATGCATAACTAATTTAATTTGATCTAAATGCGATTCCTCTTATACTGACCTTTTACCTTATTACATTGACACTGTTCAACTACTCGAATAAAGGGCCAACAAACCTTTGGTTGAGCTTAGGCATTGTGGTTGTTTTGTTGAAATTAGTCAGCATTACAATAGGTAAAAAACACAATTTTTGACTGTGAACACAAGATAATTGTGAATATGTAAACACAAGGTCATACTGCTTATATATTGCAACACAGTACAAGAACAACATTAAAAGTACTATGTACTTCAATCATTTTTTATTGTGTTCATTAACAGGAACAAAACATTATGTTAAAATACAGGCGGACTACTTAACTCTGAAGCAACTTATGTGTATACAACAAGACAAAGTAAATATTCATAGGACAATTTAATGTAATGCAGGACACTAATATATATTCAAACAGCCAAGGTAATGTATGCCTGATGACATATGTATGCAAGACAAGCTAGAATGTTTACTGAACCAATAGTATTTATGCATGTGGCAGCGCTATGTGTACTTGAGGACAAGCGATTGTATACACGAATCAAAATTTATTTATTACATAAGACAAACACTATACGTATACATTGAACTAATTGAAGTAATTAAGCATCAATACAATTAGTGTATCGTGAACCAAAGTAATTTATACACTGATACATAGTAATGTATCATGAAGTCAAAGTAATTTATAGCATTAAAACACAGCTAATGTTGCATGAAACAAGTTAATTTATTACATGAGGCGATTAATGTTTGACCACGAGACAAATAATTTTTATACGAGACTAGCTAATGTGTGTATAGAACAAAGTAATTTATACTATGAGCTGTTTAATGTAAACGTTTGAAGCAAAGTACTTAATTTACACATGAGTCAGGCTTAATGTATACATAATAGCGTAAGAAAGGAGGATCACTGCAGCAAGCCTGTTGGCGTCCATACTAGGCAGGTCCTTCACAATCCATTCCCACTAACAAATATTTGGAGATATCCAATTGTCAATGCACCCAAGAAATAAAGCTTTGATAAATTCCTATTCACTTGTGGCAAAATCCCACTCATATCCAACCCTCTAACATGTATTTATTTATTGTTTTAGTTGTTCACAATGGCCGCGATTCCACCAAGGCGTGGGTCGGCCCGAAAAAGAAAAACTCCCACCCCCTTCTGTCACCATCTTTCACTCATTCACTGTCTTGCCAGGAACGGTGTGCTTTTACACTTTACACTACTGTTTTTTAAACTGCATACATTAACACCCCTCCTTCAGAGTGCAGGCCACTGTACTTCCCATCTCCAGGACTCAAGTCCGGCCTGCCGGTTTCCTACTGAATCCCTTCATTTAATTGTTTTTCTTTGCTTCACACTCCAACAGCACGTCAAGTATAAAAACCATTTGTCTCCATTCACTCCTATCAAACTGCGCTCACGCATGCCTGCTGGAAGGTCGCAAGCCTCCTCGCACACAAAACCTCTTTTACCCCCTATCCCTCCAACCCTTCCTAGGCCGACCCGACCCACGCCTTCTTCCACTATCGCGACTGATACACTCTTGAAGGTCATTCTGTTTCGCGCTCCATTATCTCTACATGTCGAACCACCTCAACAAACCCTTCTCAGCCCTCAGGATCATCAGTTTGGTAAGATCCGCACCTCCTCCTAACTTCCAACTACGAAATTCTCTGCTTATATTCACCACCACACATTCCCTCAGACATGACATCTCCACTGCCTCCAGCCTTCTCCTCGCTGCAACATTCATCACCCACGCTTCACACCCATATAGAGCGTTGGTAAAACTCAACTCTCATACATTCCCCTCTTTGCCCCCAAGGCAAAGTTCTTTGTCTCCACAGACTCCTAAGTGCACCACTCACTCTTTTTTCCCTCATCAATTCTATGATTTACCTCATCTTTCATAGACCCATCCGCTGACACGTCCACTCCCAAATATCTGAATACGTTCACCTCCTCCTACTCTCTCCTCCAATCTGATATTCAATCTTTCATCACCTAATCTTTTTGTTATCCTCATAACCTTACTCTTTCCTGTATTCACCTTTATTTTCTTCTTTTGCACACCCTACCAAATTCATCTACCAATCTCTGCAACTTCTCTTTAGAATCCCAAGAGCACAGTGTCATCAGCAATTTGCAGCTGTGGGCAACTCCCACTTTGTGTGTGATTCTTTATCTTTTAACTCCACGCCTCTTGCCAAGACCCCCGCATTTACTTCTTTTACACCCCATCATAAATATATTAAACAACCACGGTGACATCACACATCCTTGTCTAAGGCCTACTTTTATGGAAAAAATTTCCCTTTTTTCCTCATACTCAAACTTGACCCCACTATCCTCGAAAAAAATTTTTCACTGCTTTCAGTAACCCTTTCCTTTCCTACACCATACATTTGGCAACATTTTTCCCAAATCTGTGTATTTACCCCCTTAAATTTAAAAACTCCCAAGGGGTTTTAGTTTTTCCGAAACCCCTATAGGTAGACCGTTCCATCTCAAAAAACTCTATTCCCTATGAAAAACCAGGGGAAATCTTTTTTGGAAAAAACCGTTTCGCCCCCACATTTGGCTTCATCAGTCCAATACAAAGTTGAAATGGGTAAGGAGAAAAAGAAGTTTGAGGTAAAGTTGAAATTTTTGGGGGAAAAGGAAAGAGAAGATTTGAGGAAAAATTTTGAAATCGGTTAGGGAGAAGAACTTCTTTTTCCTTACCGATTTCAATTTTAAACCTCAAACTTTTCTCTCTTTCCCGATTTAAATTTTGTAGGGGAACTGATGAAGCCACTGTGTGGCGAAAACGTTTCTTCAAAAAAGTTCCCCAAAGTGTTGCTTTAAGTGTCTCAATTCTTCAATTTGGGTTGGGTTTTTTAAAAAACCATTCCCCCACATCTGTCAACACAGAAATTTTTAAGGGATTTTGGGTAAAAGGTTTTCAACGCTTCCCAAAAACCTTTGGACGAGCCCTATTTACATTTTAATTTGGCAGGTCCCTGTGATCCCCCCCTCCTACCTTCACCTCCCCTTTTCTGCAGATAAAACCCCCTCTCTGGCCCTTTTGCTGCATTTCCTAAAAGAGTTTGTAGATGAAGGGTTTTTTTTTCTAGAGAAACCGACATGTTGTTTAAATTGGGAACATGTTAAAACTTTGGGGTTGTACATGTGTCAATTTTTTTCAAATGTCGGTTCTCAAAACCATTCATCTAAAAAACTGTCAGACACTGCAAATTCTTGGGGTCTTAAAACTTGGGGAAATTTTTCGCTTGCCTAAATTTTTGGGCACGACCTACTTCAACATTGAAAAAAAATGTTACACGACCCCATGACTGGGTTCCCCCTTCCTGCCAACGGTTTTTTAAACTCCTTCTCACAGTATGCCCTATTTTTATTCAAAAAAGGGTTGATGGCTGAAACCCCATGATCAAAGGGTTTTGGGGGTGATTTTCCTCCCTTTTTTCCCCCTGTTCTTCAAGATTTTCCTTTGGGATGGATGTGAAGCCACTGTGTGGCCCAACGTTTCCTCAAAAAAGATACCCAAAAGTTGTAATGTGTTTTAATTTTTCCCAAAGAGTGATGGACTGGGGGCAAACATCGATTCCAGGTTGAGGGACTGATTACCTCAAACTTCTTCTCTCCTTACCGATTTCAATTGTATTGGACTGATGAAGCCACTGTGTGGCGAAACGTTTCTTCAATAAAGATTCCCATGTGTTGCATAAGTGTCTCAATTCTTCAACTCTATTACCAAAGCAGTACTTTCCTATATCCTTTCTAAATCTAAACTTATCTAATTTGAATCCATTATTTATACATGAGACTGTGTTAGGATATTTGGGAGTTGACTTGTCAGTGAAAATTTGTGTATGCAATAATTTTGCTAAAATCATTCTGAATCTAAGGTAAAAAATATTTCATTGTGTTTGTTTATTAAATTATTGTAAACTTATCTAAAATATATTTACTTAGATTAGGCTAAATTGTTATAATAAGGTTAGGTAAGTTTTCTAAGGTTCTTTTGGTGCAAAATTATTACTTTTTTTCATTAACATAAATAAAAACATTTCTTTAAATGAATAAAAGAAAATTTTAGAAAGGACTTAATTTTAAGTGAGTTCTTGCTAATTAACCAGTTTTACCTATTCGGCACCACACACACACACACACACACACACACACACACACAAATACATACATCCAGCTGTAGCATGGTTTCTCTTTATGATGTTGTTGACTTCATTGAGTCTTGGTTTTGGAGCAGTTAAGACCATGTAGACCATATTGGTTGGCTTGTGCATCGCCACAAATACGCGTATACTCCGTGTGAATTGTGGCAGTAAGGTAGAGACCCATTGCAATACATAGGGTCTTAGGATCGAGGCCTATTCCCGTTGCCATAATAGGAACTGCATGGAAGTCCCCAGAGTGAGGTATGCTCAGAGCTTGCAGACAGGCAGTCTCCCTGTCTGAAGTTACAGCCGCAACCATTGTAATAAAGTTGGTAGAATTACCGACAATATGTAAAGTAAAAGGACACAAGTGCAACTAATGTGACATTTATTGTGGCAACGTTTCGCTCTCCAGGAGCTTTATCAAGCCATTACAAACAATACATGGACACAGAGGGTATATAAAGGCTCAGAGTGAGGTGAATACTAGTGAGGTACCATTTCGATGTTCACTAGTGGTAGTAGTAGTAGTAGTAGTAGTGGTAGTGACAAAAGCAATACAATATGGTAAAGCAATTAATTCGTACATGAGTAAAAGGATATAAAAGCTATTACTGGGTAACATAAAAATAGGTTGGACAAATATAAAACTGGAATGAGGCAGCTTGTTTCAGTGTTCACTCTCTGTGCTTTGTGTAGTATAACAGGAGAGACTATGTGATGGCAGGGTTTACTGTTTCAGGAGGATTCTTGCTAAGACTTCGGAGATGGTGAAGCTGCCGTTGTTTTGTTTAATTGTATTCGAAACAGCGATCAGTGCTGATTCGAGGCACTTGCGTCTGCGGAAATTAGTTTCTTTGATCACTAATTGGGCGTCTCTGAATTTCATGAGATGACTGGAGGAATTTCGGTGTTGTACACAGGCGTTGTTCAGGTTATCGTTCCTACATGCGTAAATGTGTTTCATTGAGGCGGGTGTCGAGGTTTCTGGCTGTTTCACCTACGTAATCTTGTCGCAGCCTCCACAGGGTATAGTGTAAACTCCTGCATTGACTGGTTCGTGGTGCTTGGATTTTGTCCTGGTTATATCCTTTATTGAAGTGCTAGAAGCGATGGCGACTCTGGTGTTAGCTTGTGAAAGTGCTTTTGAGACGTTCAGTGCAACCTGACTGTTGGGAAGAATTATAACTTTGCTGGGAGTGGTGTTGATGCGTGGAGAATTTATGATCTGAAGAGCTCTTTTCTTGCAGTCTTTGATGAAAAAGGAGGAAAATGTAACTCTGTGAATGTTTGGTGAATGTATGTACACTCCTCGTCAAGAAACTACAGAATTTGTAGTCCTGAGTTTCTTGACGAGGAGTGTACATACATTCACCAAACATTCACAGAGTTACATTTTCCTCCTTTTTTCATCAAAGACTGCAAGAAAAGAGTCTCTTCAGATCATAAATTCTCCACGCATCAACACCACTCCCAGCAAAGTTATAATTCTTCCCAACAGTCAGGTTGCACTGAACGTCTCAAAAGCACTTTCACAAGCTAACACCAGAGTCGCCATCGCTTCTAGCACTTCAATAAAGGATATAACCAGGACAAAATCCAAGCACCACGAACCAGTCAATGCAGGAGTTTACACTATACCCTGTGGAGGCTGCGACAAGATTTCGTAGGTGAAACAGCCAGAAACCTCGACACCCGCCTCAATGAACACATTTACGCATGTAGGAACGATAACCTGACAACGCCTGTGTACAACACCGAAATTCCTCCAGTCATCTCATGAAATTCAGAGACGCCCAATTAGTGATCAAAGAAACTAATTTCCGCAGACGCAAGTGCCTCGAATCAGCACTGATCGCTGTTTCGAATACAATTAAACAAAACAACGGCAGCTTCACCATCTCCCAAGTCTTAGCAAGAATCCTCCTGAAACAGTAAACCCTGCCATCACATAGTCTCTCCTGTTTACTTACACAAAGCACAGAGAGTGAACACTGAAAAAAAAACTGCCATTTCCCTTTATATTTGT
>NW_026468347.1:0-12022 GCF_026875155.1 Cherax quadricarinatus | reverse complement strand
TCTCACCCTTACACTACTACTACTACTACCCTGCACCTCCCCTTCCGACAGTATTTAATCTCCGCACTGTCGCTTGATTTTCAGAAGTTCCTGACTATGGAACTGAACTTCTCCAGGCCGAGGGACTGACAACCTCAAATTCTACGACTTTAAGGGTGATGGACTGATTACATCGTCTTCACATCTCTACTGTTCCTGCCACTTTCTGTATTCGACTGAAGAAGCCTATGTGTAGGCGAAACGTTTCGGAATAAAGTTGTCTAACTGTTGCATATGTGTCTTACCTAACAACCTGTCGGTATTGTATACCATTTTGATGTTCATCTTGTCAACACTGCAACACGTGGCATTTTGGTACAGAAAACACCTTGGACAAGCTTTTCAAGTGAGAAGGGTTGGATCTGAGAGGGACATGACCTCTCAGTTGCCTCTCACTACTACTACAAACTACTACCCCCCACCTCTCCTTCCGACAGTATTTAAGTCCCGCACTGCCCGCTTGATCTTCAGATAGTTTCCTGACTATGGAACTGAACTTCTCCAGGCCGAGGGACTGACAACCTCAAATTCTACGACTTTAAGGGTGATGGACTGATTACATCGTCTTCACATCTCTACTGTTCCTGCCTACTTTCTGTATTCGACTGAAGAAGCCTACTGTGTAGGCGAAACGTTTCGGAATAAAGTTGTCTAACTGTTGCATATGTGTCTTACCTAACAACCTGTCGGTATTGTATACCATTTTGATGTTCAACAGATTATTTACACTGCCGAAGATAATCTATACATCACATCCTACAGAGAATGGACAACATTAGATATGACGTGTTTTGCATGACCTGCCACTGCAGAGATTGTTTACACTCCTACCTTCCCCCCCCCCCCCCACAAGTGAAAACTGTCCAGTTTCACCTGGCTATACACAAGATCAAAAACTCATATAAGCAAGAACACCCCAGGCAAGATCTTACATTATATATACAATACCAAAACGTGCAACTAGTTAAAAAAACAGGTAAGAATTCCTTATTATTATGACATGTTATATTAACCATTTTAAATCATGCACAACTACATATATAGGTAGACACGTATGGTTACAGGTTACAAAATCTCTACTTTTTTTTATTTAAAAGGACACAGGACAAGATATACATAAATAAAATAACACAATAATTAGCCATTTGCAAATACAATGACCTACCATCAACCCCATAGCATACCCTAAGTGTTACATTCATATTGTGTTAAACGATATACCATCACCGAACAATGAAAAGAACAGGATAACACCTGCTCAGAAAATACATTAATAAAGTCTAAACCTATAATTCATGCCTGTTACACTGTACAATAAGACTCCCTTGCACAAAGTACACAGAAGATATGATACAGCATAGGAAGGATAAAATTATACATTATAATAATTAAACAAAAGACAAACCTAACCCTACAATAAAATTGCAAAGACATACCACAATAATATTTCCCACAAATTGCAGGAAACGCTTAACAGAATAAAATAGCGAGAGAGCTCCAGCACAGAACAAAAACATTAGCAAAGACAAAAACTCACAATTTATGTCTGCGCACACACACAAACCCCCCACAGCTCTGTACAATTAGACCCCTTGCACAAAGAACATAAGAACATAAGTTGTTAGGTAAGACACATGTGCAACAGTTAGACAACTTTATTCCGAAACGTTTCGCCTACACAGTAGGCTTCTTCAGTCGAATACAGAAACTAGGCAGGAACAGTAGAGATGTGAAGACGATGTAATCAGTCCATCACCCTTGTAGTCGTAGAATTTGAGGTTGTCAGTCCCTCGGCCTGGAGAAGTTCAGTTCCATAGTCAGGAACTATCTGAAGATCAAGCGACAGTGCGGAGACTTAAATACTGTCGGAAGGAGAGGTGAAGAGTAGTAGTAGTAGTAGTAGTAGTAGTAGTAGTAGTAGTGAGAATGTAGCCACTGATAGGTCACGTCCCTCTCAGATCCCACACTTCTCACTTGAAAAGCTTGTCCAAGGTGTTTTCTGTACCAAGATGCCATGTGATGCAGTGTCTGACAGTGTCCGACAGTATTTAAGTCTCCGCACTGTCGCTTGATCTTCAGATAGTTCCTGACTATGGAACTGAACTTCTCCGGCCGAGGGACTGACAACCTCAAATTCTACGACTACAAGGGTGATGGACTGATTACATCGTCTTCACATCTCTACTGTTCCTGCCTAGTTTCTGTATTCGACTGAAGAAGCCTACTGTGTAGGCGAAACGTTTCGGAATAAAGTTGTCTAACTGTTGCACATGTGTCTTACCTAACAACCTGTCGGTATTGTATACCATTTTGATGTTCATCTTGTCAGACACTGCATCACATGGCATCTTGGTACAGAAAACACCTTGGACAAGCTTTTCAAGTGAGAAGTGTGGGATCTGAGAGGGACGTGACCTATCAGTGGCTACATTCTCACTACTACTACTACTACTACTACTACTACTCTTCACCTCTCCTTCCGACAGTATTTAAGTCTCCGCACTGTCGCTTGATCTTCAGATAGTTCCTGACTATGGAACTGAACTTCTCCAGGCCGAGGGACTGACAACCTCAAATTCTACGACTACAAGGGTGATGGACTGATTACATCGTCTTCACATCTCTACTGTTCCTGCCTAGTTTCTGTATTCGACTGAAGAAGCCTACTGTGTAGGCGAAACGTTTCGGAATAAAGTTGTCTAACTGTTGCACATGTGTCTTACCTAACAACCTGTCGGTATTGTATACCATTTTGATGTTCATAAGAACATAAGAAAGGAGGAACACTGCAGGAGGCCTGCTGGCCCATACTAGGCGGGTCCTTTACATTTCATCCCACTAACAAACATTTGACCAACCCAATTTTCAATGCCACCCAGGAAATAAGCTCTGATGTGCAAGTCCCACTCAAATCCAACCCCTCCCACTCATGTACTTATCCAACCTAAATTTGAAACTACCCAAAGTCCCAGCCTCAATAACCCAACTAGGTAGACTGTTCCACCCCATCAACACCCTATTTCCAAAACCCAATACTTTCCTATGTCCTTTCTAAATCTAAATTTAAATCTAATTTAAATCCATTACTGGGGGTTTCTCTCTCTTGGAGAGACATCCTCAAGACCTTATTAATATCCCCTTTATTAAATACCCACTTCCACTTATACACTTCGATCAGGTCTCCCCTCATTCTTCGTCTAACAAGTGAATGTAACTTAAGAGTCTTCAATCTTTCTTCATAAGGAAGATTTCTAATGCTATGTATTAATTTAGTCATTCTACGCTGAATGTTTTCTAATGTATTTATGTCCATTCTGTAATATGGAGACCAGAATTGAGCTGCATAATCTAGGTGAGGCCTTACTAATGATGTATAAAGCTGCAGTATGACCTCTGGACTTCTGTTGCTTACACTTCTTGATATAAATCCCAGTAATCTATTTGCCTTATTACGTACGCTTAGGCATTGCTGTGTTGAACATTAAAATGGTATAAAATACCGACAGGTTGTTAGGTAAGACACATATGCAACAGTTAGGTATCTTTATTTCGAAACGTTTCGCCTACACAGTAGGCTTGATAAATTAGACACATGTGCAACTCTGGGGTATCTTTATTGAGGAAACGTTTCGCCACACAGTGGCTTCATCAGTCCATACAAAGGAGAATCTTGAAGAACAGGAGGAGAATGAGGTAATCAGTCCCTCAACCTTGAGTCGATGTGGTCAGTCCATCAATCTTGAATAGAATACGGCATACGTGCTGAGAAGGAGCTTATAAACCGTTGGCAGGAGAGGTGAAGCAGTCATAGGTCGTGTAACATTTGTTCAATGTTGAAGTAGGTCCTGCCCAAGAATTAGGCACCTCTCCTGCCAACGGTTTATAAGCTCCTTCTCAGCACGTATGCCGTATTCTATTTAAGATTGATGGACTGACCACATCGACTCAAGGTTGAGGGACTGATTACCTCATTCTCCTCCTGTTCTTCAAGATTCTCCTTTGTATGGACTGATGAAGCCACTGTGTGGCGAAACGTTTCCTCAATAAAGATACCCCAGAGTTGCACATGTGTCTAATTTATCAACATGTCGGTTCTCTGAACCATTCATCTACAGTAGGCTTCTTCAGCTATGGAACAATGCTCTTCTCCTGACTGAGGGACTGACCACCTCAAATCTTTAAGGGTGATGGACTGATTACATCGTCTTCAAGTATCTTCTGCTTCTATCAACTTTTCTGTACTCGACTGAAGAAGCCTACTGTGTAGGCGAAACGTTTCGAAATAAAGATACCTAACTGTTGCATATGTGTCTTAGTGAACATTAAAATGGGGTATTTTATACCATTTTAATGTTCAATTTGTCAGACACTGCAACACAAGGGTATCTTGGTACAGACCTGGAATCAACTTCGACTACCTCTACTAGTGAGAGCGGCTGCATTTGAGAGGGACCTGTCCTCCCAACATCTGCGTTCTACTAGTGACCTCTCTCACCTCCTGGCGCTATAAAAGGCTCCATCCTGTCACTTCAACTCCATATTGTTTCAATCTTTGGAATAATGCTCTTCTCCAGACTGAGGGACTGACCACCTCATAACTTTAAGGGTGATGGACTGATTACATCGTCTTCAAGTCTCTTCTGCTTCTATCAACTTTTCTGTACTCGACTGAAGAAGCCTACTGTGCAGGCGAAACGTTTCGAAATAAAGATACCTAACTGTTGCATATGTGTCTTACCTAACATATGTGTCTTACCTAACATTGCTGTCTTGTGCAAGAAAGGTATAAAATACCGACAATATGAAAGTTAAGACACATGTGCAACATCTGGATATCTTTATTGTAGTAGACGTTTCGCCATCCAGTGGCTTTATCAATACAGATTCTAGGACATAATAGGAAGACAGTAGAACTATATACAAAAGATGAGGTAATCAGTCCCTCGGCCTTGGAGTTAGTGTTCACAGCATCGTGGTGGAGGAGAATCTGGAGCAAAGACAAGAAGACTGGCGGTTTATATAGGCGTCAGTGGATAGGGACGGGCAGCAGACGAGGGCAAAGTCACTGGTAGGCGGGATACCCCAGTGGAAATAGGTCCTTCCCAAAGAGATGGGTTAGTTGCAGCAGCCGTGAAGGTCTTGTAGATGTCCTCTGAACCAAGATTCCATGATGTTGCAGTGGTTGCTGTCTTGGTTTAAGGTTGCTGCTTACCATAACCCCCAAGTCCTTTTCGCAATCTGTATGGCTAAGTTCTACATTATTTAACTTATAAGTGCTAGGGTTATGGACACTCCCGAGCTTCAGAACCTTGCATTTATCTACACTGAACTGCATCTGCCACTTTTCTGACCAAGAGTAGAGTTTGTCTAAATCCTCCTGAAGTTCCCTAACATCTACGTTTGAATCAATTATCCTACCTATCTTCGTGTCATCGGCGAATTTGCTCATATCACTAGTAATTCCTTCATCAAGATCATTGATATATATTATAAACAACAACGGGCCCAAGACTGATCCCTGTGAACGCCACTTGTTACTGATCCCCACTCGGATTTAACCCCATTCAGGGACACTCTCTGCTTCCTGTCTGTGAGCCATGATTCGATCCACGAGAGCACCCTTCCCCAATGCCATGAGCTGCTACTTTCTTCAACAGTCTTTGGTGCGGAACTCTATCAAATGCCTTACTAAAATCTAAGTAAACAATATCAAATTCTTTATCGTGGTCAACAGCCTCAAAAGCTTTACTGAAGAAAGTTAATAAATTAGTTAGACAAGACCGGCCTCTTGTGAATCCATGCTGAGTATCATTAATCAAGCTATGCTTATCGAGATGGCTTCTTATAATCTCAGCTATAATTGACTCTAGTAATTTGCCTACAATTGAGGTCAGGCTTATTGGGCGGTAATTTGACGGTAACGACTTGTCCCCTGTTTTAAAAATAGGAATTACATTAGCCAACTTCCACATATCAGACACTACACCTGTTTGAAGAGATAAATTAAAAATATTAGTTAATGGTTCACAGACTTCCATTTTGCATTCCTTTAGAACCCTTGAAAAACCTCATCAGGACCCGGTGACTTATTTTGCTTCAGTCTGTCTATCTGCTTCACAACCATTTCACTAGTGACTGTGATGTTACATAATTTATCTTCTTCTGGCCCACTATAAAAATTAATTACCGGAATATTATTAGTGTCTTCCTGTGTAAAAACCGAGAGAAAATAATTATTTAAAATCGAGCACATTTCATTCTCTTTGTCAGTAAGATGCCCATAGTTATTTTTAAGGGGACCTATCTTATCTCTGACTTTTGTTCTATATACCTGGAAAAAACTTTTTGGGTTAGTTTTAGAATCCCTAGCAACTTTAATTTCATAGTCCCTTTTAGCTTTTCTTATCCCCTTTTTAATGTCCCTCTTAATGTCAATATACTGATTCATAAGATGACCCTCGCCTCTTTTGATACGCCTATAATTCCTTTCTTGTGCCCTAGTAGATATTTCAGCCTATTATTCATCCATTTTGTGTCATTTCTATTTGATCTAATTTCTTTATAAGGGATAAACGTTCTTTGAGCAGCATGTATTGTTGAAGATTGAGACACTTATGCAGCATATGGGAATATTTATTCAGGAAACGTTTCGCCACACAGTGGCTTCATCAGTCCAATACAAAGAGGAAGGCGTAAGGAGAAGAGGAGTATGAGGTAATCAGTCCCTCAGCCTGGAGTCGATGTGTTCAGTCCATCAATCTTGACTCCAGGCTGAGGGACTGATTACCTCATACTCCTCCTCTCCTTACGCCTTCCTCTTTGTATTGGACTGATGAAGCCACTGTGTGGCGAAACGTTTCCTGAATAAATATTCCCATATGCTGCATAAGTGTCTCAATCTTCAACTTGTCGGTTTTTCAAACCATTCATCACAGCATGTATTGTGTTCAGAAAACTGTCATATTGATAGCTCTCTTCGTTACCCCAGTCAACAGATAAGTGTTCTCTAAGCCCATCGTAATCTGCTAAGCGAAAATCTGGGACTGTTACTGAGTTATCCCTACTATCATACTTCCATTCAATGCTAAATGTAATTGATTTGTGGTCGCTATCACCCAGTTCCTCTGAAACTTCTAAATTATTAACAAGGAATTCATTGTTTGCCAGAACTAAGTCAAGCAGGTTATTACCCCTTGTAGGTTCTGTCACAAACTGCTTCAAAAAACAATCCTGAACTACTTCTAAGAAATCGTATGATTCTAAATTCCCAGTCAAGAAATTCCAATCAATATGACTAAAGTTAAAGTCTCCTAGAATTACTACATTATCGTGCCTTGTGGCCCTAAAATAAATAAATAAATATCATACAACAATAAATATCATGAATGGTTTGAAAAACCGACAAGTAGAAGATTGAGACACTTATGCAGCATATGGGAATCTTTATTCAGGAAACGTTTCGCCACACAGTGGCTTGTGGATGGTACCACTATGACCCCGCCTCCGCCTGCTTCACCTCACCTCACTACAGTATATAAGCCACGTCTACGGCCCTATGCTTATCAGTCATCCAGGCACTGCTTACTCACGATGCATTACTCTAACAGAGTAAAGATCAAACCAGCGAGTGGTATAACCAATGAGTCGTCCAAACTAGCACTTGCAGCTGTCGTTAATGGCAGGCTGCAAGTCAAATGTAATGCGATTTTATCGCTCAAAGAGGCCTTTGTTGTCGTCTGTACAGACGACACAGAGGCTGAGAAACTACTTACCACCACTGCTACTACCACTCTACGAGACCAGGGATTTCTTGTCTTGACTTCCCCAGCACTGAGGGCCAGGAGAACTGTGTTCCTCAAGCGACTCGACAACCTTATCACTGTACAGGCCACTGAAGAAATCAAGTCATCTATCGAAGCAAAGAACCCTTGGGCCAAGGTGGACTTCATTACTAAAATACCTAATGCTTCATCCATGCTGAAGGTCACCTTCAGTGACGTCAACATGGCAGCCAGAGCTCTCGCTGAAGGCCTGGCTATTCACTATTTCCACATCAACCCAGCCTTCATCGAAGCAGAGAAATTCCAACATATCTCACAGTGCTATAATTGTTACTCATACTTACACACCACAAATGATTGTCCTACCAAGGACAAGAAGTTCTGCTCCACCTGTGGCCGTGAGGGTCATGACTTCAAGAATTGCACTACTGCTTCACCACCTAAATGCTTGAACTGCAAGAATGACCACCATACTCTTGCTGCCAGGTGCCCTACCAGAAGAGACATACTCAAGAAACAACAACAAAAGAAACCCAACCCACAAGCAACCACATATTCTGCTATCGCCAAGCTTCAAGCAGACACTACCAAGATACTACATGCCACGCAAGCTGCTCCCACCACTTCCCTGCCAGCACCTACTGCCGACTCCACCAAGATTCTTTGTTGCATTATGTATGCTCATGTACAGAATGCAGCTGAGCCTGGTTCCTTCAACACCACCATCAATGAACTTTTCAAACTAAATAATATGCCTGGCCTCACATTCCCTGCATCACCACCTTCCATTGAGATCCTAAAATCTACTGCAAATATTACCAGCATCACCGCTGCTCCATCGCTGTCACAACCTCCACTAGACACAGAGATGGACCAATCAGAGACCACTGAGACGTCGGCAAACCCCACCAATGAGAGTCCACTACCGCTTGCATCCACTGCTAGAGCAACTGACCAGTCGGAAATCTCGCCTTCACCAGTTCAGCCACCAGCCAAGAAAGCAAAAACACAAGAAACTGCGGATGCACCTCACGGTGCCACTGCCACTAACACTGCTGCACCACAACAAGTCTGATATCTGAAGGGTGTATACTTCTACACAACCAAGCAGTATAAGAACACAATGCTGTCTTCAGAAATCCATCAGCACCTCCAGGACGGAACAGTCAAGTATACCTACGACCAAACTGTTACATACACCACTGCAGACATGACCAGACTACTCACTGCCAACACCCAACACCTTGTGTCGAGTACGCCTCAAAGAGGAAATTCAGGATGCTTCAGAATGGGGACCTTGAAGACGGTACCCTCGTCTAGCACGACTATCCATGACCATTCACCCAGCACTTTGCTGTCCACTAAAGCTGGGGTGTGGCTCCAATCGACCCTGTAACTGCTGCCTCTGCCCGACTGCGCTTCTCTTTGGGGAAGTCAGCGAAAGAGAAGAAGACGACACCCTCAAACCGGAGGGCCAAGAAAGAAGATGATGATCGTCACCCCCCACCCGGGGAAGCACCAGCGAATCAACATGAATGAAAATGAACACTCCACACAGGAGAGCACAGCGCTAGCACGATCGACACCATGCTTTGCCCTTCTAGGGCAGGGTTGGTGCCAGAGCCCGAGTTTGAAGCTCACAAGATGAGGGGGGTACTTGTGCCTCCTCCCATGGGAGACTTAGGTCTCAGACACTCCCTAGACAGGGAGCCAGTGCCGGACCACCACTTGGATGGGCCGGGGCCGGGAGAATACCGGCGAATCTTTAACAACAACAACAATTCTGGTTATTGTGACTTTGTAAATGGTCCAAGTCGGACCGAAACGTCGTCGTAAGCTTCTCTCTTTTATGTGCGGGTTATTTGTGTATCGTTCCAGTCACGGTATTGTGCCTTTTTTGTTATTTTTTCACTAAGGTGTTTGAGGAGGTAGATCATGGTAATGAATATGATATTGTGTATATGAACTTCAGTAAGGCTTTCGAAAGAGTTCCACACCAGAGGCTATTGAGGAAACTTAAGGCACACGGAATGCGAGGAGAAATTTTTTCCTGGGTAGAGGCATGGCTGACAAATAGACAGCAGAGAGTTTGCATAAATGGGGAGAAATCAGAATGGGGGCACGTCACAAGCGGTGTTCCTCAGGGGTCAGTGTTGGGCCAGTTGTTGTTCACAATTTACATAAACGAAATAGGCATGGTGCCAGATAAGTGGAAAATGGCAAATGTGATACCTATTTTTAAAGCAGGTGACAGGTCCTTAGCTTCGAACTATAGACCAATAAGCCTAACCTCCATAGTGGGAAAATTTATGGAATCAATAATTGCCGAGGCAGTTCGTAGCCAACTTGAAAAGCATAAATTAATCAACGAATCTCAGCATGGTTTTACAAAGGGGCGTTCCTGTCTTACGAATTTATTAACTTTTTTTACTAAGGTATTTGAGGATGTAGATCATGGTAATGAATATGATATTGTGAATATGGACTTCAGTAAAGCTTTTGACAGGGTCCCACATCAGAGACTATTGGGGAAAATTAAGGCACATGGAATAGGAGGAGAAATTTTTTCCTGGATAGAGGCATGGTTGACAAATAGGCAGCAGAAGGTTTGCATAAATGGGGAGAAATCAGAGTGGGGAAGCATCACGAGCGGTGTTCCACAGGGGTCAGTGTTGGGCCCCCTGCTGTTCACAATATACATAAACGACATAGATGAGGGCATAAAGAGCGACATCGGCACGTTTGCCGATGACACCAAAATAGGCCGTCGAATTCATTCTGACGAGGACATTCGAGCACTCCAGGAAGATTTGAGTAGACTGATGCAGTGGTCGGAGAGGTGGCAGATGCAGTTTAATATAGACAAGTGCAAAGTTCTAAATGTTAGACAGGACAATAACCATGCCACATATAAACTAAATAATGTAGATCTTAATATTACGGATTGCGAAAAAGATTTAGGAGTTCTGGTTAGCAGTAATCTGAAACCAAGACAACAGTACATAAGTGTTCGCAATAAAGCTAATAGAATCCTTGGCTTCATATCAAGAAGCATAAATAATAGGAGTCCTCAGGTTGTTCTTCAACTCTATACTCTATACATAGGAGGCCTGGTCACAGACCGGGCCGCGGGGGCGTTGACCCCCGGAACTCTCTCCAGGTAAAACTCCAGGTAAACATCCTTGGTTAGGCCTCATTTAGATTATGCTGCACAGTTTTGGTCACCGTATTACAGAATGGATATAAATGCTCTGGAAAATGTACAAAGGAGGATGACAAAGTTGATCCCATGTATCAGAAACCTTCCCTATGAGGATAGACTAAGGGCCCTGAATCTGCACTCTCTAGAAAGACGTATAATTAGGGGGGGATATGATTGAGGTGTATAAATGGAAGACAGGAATAAATAAAAGGGGATGTAAATAGTGTGCTGAAAATATCTAGCCTAGACAGGACTCGCAGCAATGGTTTTAAGTTGAAAAAATTCAGATTCAGGAAGGATATAGGAAAGTACTGGAACAAACTCCCAAATACAGTTATAGAGGCCAGAACGTTGTGTAGCTTTAAAAATAGGTTGGATAAATACATGAGTGGATGTGGGTGGGTGTGAGTTGGACTTGATAGCTTGTGCTACCAGGTCGGTTGCCGTGTTCCTCCCTTAAGTCAATGTGACCTGACCTGACTAGGTTGGGTGCATTGGCTTAAGCCGGTAGGAGACTTGGACCTGCCTCGCATGGGCCAGTAGGCCTACTGCAGTGTTCCTTCGTTCTTATGTTCTTAAATAGCGACATAAGCAAATTTGCCGATGACACCAAAATAGGCCGTCCAATTCATTCTAATGAGGACAATAGAGCACTCCAGGATGATTTGAATAGACTGATGCAATGGTCGGAGAAGTGGCAGATGCAGTTTAATATTGACAAATGTTCTAAATGTTGGACAGGTAAATAACCATGCCACATATGAACTAAATAATATAGATCTTAATACTACTGATTGCGAAAATGATTTAGGAGTTCTGGTTAGCAGTAATTTAAAACCAAGACAACAGTGCATTAGTGCTCGCAATAAAGCTAACAGAATTCTTGGCTTCATATCTAGAAGTATAAATAATAGAAGTCCTCAGGTTGTTTTTCAACTCTATATATCCTTGGTTAGGCCTCATTTGAACATTAAGATGGTATAAAATACCCACAATTGTT